>PVKH010019495.1:0-14838 GCA_004027955.1 Chaetophractus vellerosus
TAAGCCTGGAGAGAAACGCAGCCCCGGGAACAAAGGAATCCGGAAGCCTGAACCCTGGAGACGTCGGCAGCCATCTTTCTCCAACACGTGGACTTTGGTATGGGAAGAAATTTCTGTTTGTGGCCTGGTAACTGTAAGCTTCTACCCCAAATAAATACCCTTTTGTAAAGACCAACCAATATTTGGCACACCTTTGGCTGACCAAAACACCCTTTTAAAGGTTTTCCTCAGTTTGGGATATTTAGTATCAACAGTCCTCATTACTGAGGCAATACAATAATTGAACTTCCACTGTATCTTCTGTGGCACATTCACTGGGGGGTGTTTGATGGCACTCCTTCTTTGGCCAGATACTGATTTTGAGGCCACGAACTGAATGGGATTGGCAGGCAGTAGATTTTTTGCACTGGGCAGCAAATTTTCTTTTTTTATACTTGAGACAAGAACCTGGGAAAGGCATGCACAATAGAAATATCAGTTGATATCTTATTGACAGACGAACATAAGAAATCACTAATAATTTATTTACAGTTCACTCTGATCCCACTTGAGTCAAATTTGGGTTTCAAAACACGTTGTAGTTTTGTATTTACATAAGACACCCAGCAGACAGGTGGGAGATAGTTTATATAGATGAGACAGCATAGGAAGGCAGCAAAGCACAGTGACCAAAAGCACAGGTGCCAGTGTCTGGTCAGCTGGGTTCAAATCCCATTTAGAGGCCACCCAAGCCAGGGAAAATTATGTAAACTTTCTGTGTCCAGTTTTCTGTGCTGTCATTTGAAAATGTTAGCAAGGCCTGCTTATTAGTGAATGAGACTAAAAATGAGTAAATGCAAGCAAATCCTTAAGAAAAATGCCCAATATGTCATGAAAGCACTAGAAGAGTTCAATTATTAAAGGTTGGGTGGAATATGCAAGAAACTTGCTAGTGCTTCCCTGCAGAGAGCGTCTGGATGGTTCCAGGACAGGGGAGGCTGGACACTGACTTCCAGCCCTATGTGGGTGTGATGTTTTCAGCTCATGGAGAATATGTGCTGTGTCCTGAGATCCCCACAGCAGCCCTGTATGGTCACAACACTGCTGAGTGAAGGATTCTGGTCAGGAAATGTAGTCGGTTCCCCCACTCAGATTCCAGAGGTTACAAGTTACCTCCCAGGACCTATGGCAGAGGGCAGCCACCTACTTTAGTATAGGGAAGAGAGGTGCTCAAATCTTTACCCTGCCTTCTGTATAAAAGATAATTTTCTGACCCAACATATGACTCAGATTTCCCCAAATGAAGTCCCTCTGAAGGACCAGGGAACAACACAACTTGAAATATCCTTCCTGGGGTCATTTAATCTCTCCTAGTGATCAGTGGTCAGCTTGGTTCCCATCCTGGCTCAGAACCCAGGCTTTTCACAGATAGCTGCCACATGACAGCTCTGCAAAGACTCAGCTCTCTTTCTACTCATCAAGCCTGAATAAGCAGTGGCAGAGGAGAGGGTCCCAGCCATAGCCATCCTCACCAGGACATTCCTCAGCAGCCCTGGCCCTCCTTCCTTTGGGCTCCACATACTCATCCACTAAGGAATGTCCCTTCTGCTCCCTCTCCCAGGCTGCACTCAGGAACCTGCTCCCTCTGCTATTATCCCATGGAAATCCCACCATGAAATCTGGCAAAATTTTATGCCCTTTTATGTAAAGATAGTCCAGTAATGAGAAAGGGTACTGAAAGGAATCCTTCCATTTAAGTTCAACATTTACCTTATATACTCATGCTTCTTAAACCATGAAACTACTAACAAGTCTAAAGGTTGTTACTATGGATAATATCAAAGGAAACTTATTTTTGTGATATAAAATACAAGAAAGTGGATCATTATTGACAAGTTTAAAAAACAACAACAACAAAAGGCAAAGGAGAGTTTCAGGAAAAAAAATTTTAAAAGGATTCTTTGGATTTCCAGCTAAAGAATCATGCAGTGGCTAGAACCAGTCAGTCTACAAATGGTTAAATACTGAAGTACACATATGACACTGTGTCCCATAACTCCATCTGATTGGAAGCACAGCCAAACCTCCATTATGTTCTTTGCATCTTCCAAAACATTTTCACCTTCTACAGGCCCATTTATGCTGCTTCTGCATTTGTCATCACTTTTATGAAATTTTACCTTCTATTGGGGGACTGGATTATCGAATTCTGGGCACAATATTCTATTGTATTCAACCAGTAATCTGTTGTTATAAAGGTAGTCAAATATTGAAAATCTACAATACTGAAATCCTAACATTTAAAAATTCATATTGTATTTTCATTCTTGACTTCCTTTATTATTCCACATGTGTATTCATCAATGAGGTGACACTCTAGCTATACTGGTACTAGGCAGCCCACAATGGAGAGTTCATTAAGGGTGTAGGCACGGGGTGACACAGGCTAAAAACCAAGGGAGATTTTCAGTTCTTAACTGTCACTGTGTGTAAAGCACGTGGCTTGCCAGTTTGGAGCATTTCATAGGCTCTTGGAAATGTTATCAAATACACTAAGGTATCTCCCTGGTTCTAATCAGATACTGACCAGGTAATAAGGAATGACCCAACTCTAACTCATGTCTTTGTAGCCATAAGTGGTGACTTTGAACTCTTAGATCTGTGGCTGGCCAGAAGGATGGAAAACTTGCAGTGAGATGCTTTGAGAAATTCCCTGGGTTATGTTACACTGGCAGGATTTTGTAACAATGGACAGTGGTTGGGAACCCTGTAGGCTCGGAAGACTTCAAGCGTGTGCACAGATGCTCATTTTGTCTACTATTCCCATGTATTTTATGTAATAATCCCATGTCTGAGTTTTAAGTGCAGGTTTAGAATTTCAGTATTGGGGCCAAATGCCTGGATACACATCTTGGCTCTAAATCATAGGAGCTAATGATATTGTTGACATGTCTCTGCCTGTGTTTTCCATCTGGAGTATGTATATAGTAAACACACCCAGCACATATGGCTCTACTGAGCATTCAATGAGTTACTATATGTAAATTGTGCAGTGGTCAGAAGGAATTATTTTCTTGGCAGGGTTGACAGTGATAATTTTCCTGTGTAAATGGGAACACTGTCTAGTATGAATAAATAAAAGCACACACACACACTCAGATTCACAATTGCATTGCATAGACTCATTGACATCCCTCAATTCCAATTCATACTAATCCCCACCACCCAAGGGCATCTCAGCTGCTTCCAGGGACTGCAGGTTCATGAGCAAAATTCCTTCCCTTGAGATCAGTTTCTCTCACCACACCCCCAAATTTTACTTCCAGATGGAATCAGAATTACCACTGTTCTCCCCACAGAAGCCATCAAGAAAACCTCTCCATTTTCATCTAGATATTTATCCTTTCTGTCCTCAGTGAATGAGTGATTCCAGAATACATACCTTTTACTCTTGCTCTTGAGGCCACCTGTAATGAAGGAAAGGAAAACACTGAAAATCAGATCGTGGTATGTACTGTTTATATAGGTCTTTTGCTCTCTTAGTTGCTCTAGAAAACCAGGTGGTCGGGTCAAAAAACACAAAAGCAAAGTAGAGGACACCATTTGAAAAGGTGCATACTTTCCTAGAGGTTATTTCTTTCTATTCCTTTTTGGTAGACAATTACAAAATTTTTAGTCCGAGGATGAAAAATTGTCACTGAGAAAAAGGGCTTCCACCAAAGAGTCTCCCAGCTCTTGCCACCAACACTGAAGGCCCCTGATACCAGGCCTCTCTTAGTAAGAGAGCCTAACCATTCTTGCTACCCCCCAATTAGATAGTTCCTAAATTCTTTAATCTACATGATCAGATTTTCAATCCTGAACTTGATTGAAAAAGGAAGAAACCAAGAAAGCAACACGTCTATTTGAAAAAACTGAAAGGCATCCTTATCTTGGTGTTAGATGGGTTCTCCTCAACTGCCTTGCCATTAGGAAGTCCCTCCAATGGGTCACCTTGGGGAGCTGGGAAGAAAGAGTAACTGTTGTTATATCAGAGATGGCTCTCATGAATTACCTGGGGAACATTGCTTGACCCATACAAGGTTCTTCTGTTTATGGATGTTGGTTACCAAACATGAATTGAGCTTCTGGGCCATCCACTACATAAATTTTATTTCTCTTCTCATCTGTACACATTATTTTTTTCTCTGTGTGGGAAACTAAGTACTTGTTTATCAATCTCTTTGAGTTCATTGACCTATTTTTCAATCGCTTTGTCTTGTAAGACAGACTACTCATTATATAGTGAAAAAATTATTCTATTTCCCCCATACTTACCATTAAAGAGGGCAAAGGGTAGTGCAAGTATCAGTAGGTAAATTTTAAAATGGAAACTTCGGATACCCCCAAGGATAAAAGGAAATGTGTATATTGGTTCATAAACTGACATTTAAAAACTCAAGTTCTTATAACTAGGTTTGGAAAGCTAGTTATATGAATGGAAGCAACAGACCCCAAATATACTGAGTTACATATACACTTAAGGATGAATAGAAGTTGAAAAGCATGTTAAAAACATCTTTAGTACACTTCATCATAGGAAATGCCTCCCTTCTGATCCCTACCAATTCAGATTCACTCCATATTCTGCAATAAATATTTTACTACATACCTGGTGAGTAAAAAATAGCATCAAAGTAGATGTGGTCATGAGGAAGAGAGGGAAGGGTGAAGAACATTATAAGAAATACTAAATTTTTCTAAAGGGAGATTCATTTTAAGGCAACCAGCTTGATAGAAGGATCTAAAATATAAATTAAGGATTAAGAGAAAAGTATAAATCACGTCTAAAACTCTGTAGGAGAAATTGGAGAGGAGAAACTAAAAGAAAAGTGGATAATATTTTGTGGGAAAATTACCTGCCAATTTTATTGGGATTGCATTAATTAAGTAGGTCAACATGATCATACTTCTCGAGCAGCTCTTGAGATTTCTTATCTCTATGAACTGTAGAAACGAATCTGGGAGCTTTTCCACCTACTACCAACTTCAAAACTCTCTGGGCACAGAGTGACAGTCCAAACAGTGAGCCACATGTGCATCATGAGATAACCATGGCGACCGGTCATCACAGAATTTTCAAAGGGGATGTATTCTCCATATTGCAAGGTCCAACTGCTGTCGTGTGGCCATTTTACTTTGCCACCTGCTATGAGTGGTTGTTTCTATATCTCCATATCCTCTCTAATACTTTTTTATTTTCCCCTTTTTTGTAACAGCCATTCTAGTGGGTGTGAAATTGTATTATATTTTGGTTTTAAGTTGCATATCCATAATAGTAAATGATGGGGAGCATCTTTTCATGTGCTTTCTGGCCATTTGTATATACTCTGTGGAGACTCAAGTCTTTTGCCCATGTTTAATTGGGTTGTCTTTCATTGTATGATTGAATTTTAGGATTTCTTTATATATTCTAGATGTTAAACCCTTATTGGATTTATGGTTCCCAATTATTTTCTCCCATGGAGTAAGTTGTCTTTTTGCTTTCATGATAAAATCATTTTTCTTGCAAAACTTTTTAATTTTAATGAGGTCTTATTTATCAAGTTTTATTTCATTGCTTGTGCTTTGGGTGTAAAGTCTAAGAAACCATTTCCCAACACAAGATGCTGAAGATCTTTTATATGTCTTCTTCTAGAAATCTTATCTTCCTAGTTCTTTTAGGCCTTTATACATTTTCAGTTAATTTTTGTATATGATATGAGATCAGGGTCCTCCGTCATTCTTTTACATATGGATATCCAGTTCTCCCAGCATCATTTATTAAAGAGACATTTCTTTCCTCCTTGAGTGGACTTGGAAGCCTTGTCAAAAGTCAATTGGCCATAGTTTTGAGGGTCTATTTCTGAATATTTCAGTGTGTATTCAATTCGATTGGTCTAAATATCTATTCTTGTGCCAGGACCATGTTGTTTTGACCACTGTAGCTTTGTAATAAGTTTTAAAATCAGGACATGTGTGTCGTCCTAGTTTGTTTTCCATGATGGTTTTGGCTTTTGGGGACAGCATGTCCTTCCAAATGAATTTGTCTTTTCCATGTCTGCAAAGTTGTTGCAATTTTCATTGGGATTGCATAGCATCTGTAATTCATTTTTGGTAGAATTGACATCTTGGCATATTTAGCCTTCCAATCCATGAGCAATGAATGTCCTTCCATTCTTTTTTTGAATTATTTTTTGCATAATTTTGAATTTTCCCATGCATAAATCCTTTACATCCTCAGTTAAATTTACTCTGAGTTATATGATTATTTTAGTGGTAATTGGAAATGGACATTTTTCTTCATTTCCTCCTCAAATTGTATATAAATATTACTGATTTGTTCATGTCTATCTCATAGAACATCACTTTGCTATAATTGTTTATTAGCTCTAATAGCTTTGTTGTAGATTTTATGGGACTTTCTATATATAAGATCATGTCATTTGCATATAGAAAAATTTTACTTCTTCCTTTCCAATTTGGATGTCTTTGCTTTTTCTTGCCTACTTGCTTTGCCTACAATGTCTAGTGCAGTGTTGAATAACATTGGTGACATTGGGCATCCTTGTCTCATTCCAGATCTTTGAAGGAAAGCTTTCGATCTTTCACCAAAGAATATGGTATTTGCAGTGGGTTTTTTCATGTATCCCCTTCATCATGTTGAGGAAGTTTTCTTTTATTCATATTTTTTTGAGATTTTATGAAGAAAGGATGCTAGATTTCGTCACATGCCTTTTTCCACATCAATTGAGATGATCATGTTTTTTTCCCTTCTTTTTGGTAATATGGTTTATTAATTGAATTTCTTCTGTTGAACCACCTTTGCATAATTGGGACACTCCAACTTGATCATGATGTATAATTATTTTACTGTGATGGTGGGTTCGATTTGTTCGGATTTCTCTGCATCCTCTCTGACACTTTATTTTCCTTTTTTTTTTTTCAATAGCAGCCATACAGTGGGTGTGAAGTGGTATCCCATTGTGGTTTCAATTTGCATTTCCCTGAAAGCTAAGGATGTTGAGCATATTTTCAAGCGCTTCCTAGCCCATTGTATATCTTCTTTGAAGAGATGTCTTTTCAAGTCTTTCTCTGATTGTTTGGAGCATTTTGATGTTGGTTTAATCTCTTTATTTGTAATTGGTCTATTGAGATTTTCTATCTTTTCTTTTTTTTTTTTAGATTTATTTTTTTATATATTATATATCCCCCCCCCATTCTGCTTGTTCTTGCGGTGTTCATTTTTGTGTTCTTCTGTGCCTGCTTGTCTCCCCCCGCCGTGGCATCCTGCCGAGTCAGCTCACTGCACGGCGACCTGTCTGCTCATGGTGGCTTGCCCTGAACGTGGCAGCTTGCCGTGCCTGCGGTCGCTTGCCTCATTGAAGCGGTCTGCCTGCTCGAGGAGGCCCCAGGAACCGAACCCGGGGCCTCCCATGTGGTTAACCAGAGCCCTACCAATTGAGCTACAGCCAGTTCCCAAGATTTTCTATCTTTTCTAGAGTCACTGTAGGTTGTTCTTATGTTTCTAGGAATGGATCCACTTCATCGAGGTTGTCTAATTTGTGGGCATACAATTGTTTGTAGTATGCTCTTAAGATCTGTAACAGCTTGAAGTTCTTTTGTAAATCCCAGAAGATCGTGTACTTAGAACTAATACATGCCTGTGAGTGTGTGGTCCTTTGATTGGACTGCTTCAGTGAAGCAAGACCCAGTTTGGGTCTTCACCCTCTTGCTGGTGTCTTGTATAAACTGAGAACTGAACACCAAAACTCACAGAGAAAGACAGCTGCCATTTTTACGCTGTCATATGATAGAGACCTCTAGGATTTATAGCAGCCAAAGCTGAAGAAATGAGATACTCAAGAAGCTAAGCCCATGGAGCAGCTCAGAGCTGAAGAGACGAGCCCTGCCATATGCTTCATTGCCTACAGCTAGGTTCAAGGGGAATGCAACATGGAGAAGGCGCAGATAGCCTGTCATCTTGCCTTGACATGTGACAGGACTCCAGGATCTGATAACAGCCAGCATTTGTGGAGAAAGCTTTATCCACGTAGAACAAGATCCTTTTTATCCTAAGGGATCAGAAGCAATGTCCCCCTCTCATTTCTCATATTATTTATTTGCATCTTCTCCCTTGCTTGCTTGCTTGCTTTCTCAGTCTAGGTAAAGGTTTATCAATTTTATTGATCTTTCCAAAGAACGAAGTTGTGGTTTTTGTAATTCTTCTTTATTGTTTTTGCTTTTTTATACTGTTTCATTTATTTGTGCTCTAATCTTTGTGATTTCTTTCTGCTTGTGCTGGATTTAGTTTGCTGTTCTTTTGCTAGTTCCTCCTGGTGTGCAGTTAGATGTTTGAATTTTGCTCTTTTTTCTTTTGCAGTTTAAGCATTTAGAGCTATAAATTTCCCTCTCAGTACTGCCTTTGCTGCATCCCATAAGTCTTGATATGAAGTGTTGTTGTTTTCAGTCATCTCAGGATATTTTTTAATTCCTTTCCTGTTTTCATCTTTGACTTGTTATTTTGCCAATTCAACTGCGGCCCATTGAGATGCACCCTTTAAAAAATGCTCCTTTCTCAGAACTGCTAGGGGAGAGAATCAATGCCCAAAGGACATTGCTGAGCCACAAGAAGGGCCCCAATGCTGACACAACTTCCTGAGTTTCGGGTCAGAAGATGAAGTCTGCAAGCCCCCAGTTTTCTCCCTGACTAAGGTCTGCACACCTGCCTGAGCAGCCTGGACTGAGAGTGGGCATAGAATTCACAAGCACTGAGTACGTACCTTCCCTGCTTGCGTCCTTCCTCACTCGATGAAGTCCTTTCTGGAAGATATGGCTCTGAGTTCCTGCAGTCCTTATGAATTTTACTCATCACTAGTGATATTAAATGGCTTTTTTTATTGTTTCACATGCTGACCTCACTGCAGATCCAGTAATTTATAGCACGGGAGAGAGGCTACTGTGGATTATTTGTTCCTTCAGAGGTCTCCACATCCCTTTAAGAACCCTATCCTGCTTTTATCCCAATCCCAAATCCCCCAAGGGAGACACCCAGCCCTGTTCTGAGAGATAATCTGCATCCTCCCTAAATGTCCCAACAAGACATATGGGAGAATTGTGTCCCTCTGTTAAGGAGGAGAATTACATGCCCATATTCAGTGAACACCTACATCATCAGAGGGTCCCCCAAATTCTTACATATCTAGGTCAACCAAATCTCAACCAAAGACCACTCCATGTGATCTGATTTAAACCGTCACAATCTCCCAAGAGAGAAATGCTTCACCGTCATGAGTTTTCACAAGGCTTTGCCCTGTTTCAGCAGTGATGACAGAAGCAGGGAGACAGAGTTAGAGCAAAGCTGAATAGAATGAAGGACCCAATCCATAAAGTGTGGCCTATAGGTGACCACTTCCATTCACAAATCTCACCACAGTCATGGGATTCAAGTGAACCAAACAATCTTTTGTTGTATCTCATCACATTTGCTTCCTGTGTATACAGAAAGTAGTTAGGTATACATAAATGCAAGAATCACAGTGATCTCTGTGGATGTGGGTTAAAATGGATAGATTGTAAATGCAAGAATCACAGTGATCTCTGTGGATGTGGGTTAAAATGGATAGATTGATGTGAATTAATGAAGTTTACTATATAGATAGATATATGATTAGATATTAGACAGATGGAAAGAACTGAAAGGCTTGGTGGCACTGCAGCCTATATGATTCATTCTTCTTTCACCCCCCGCCCAGTGCATTGATGCTCAGGAATGTGCTTCCATCTCCAAGTCTAGATCCACAGAAGTGGCTTGTTTAGCTAGCTGGGTGTGGTGGCAACCTCAGAGTATCCCCTTACCTAGGTGGCAGCCAAATGTCTTCACTTCATGGGTACTAGAACTATCAGATTTTGGTGAGTAATTCCTTGAATTCCTTTCATTCCTGTGGTCAAATCTAAACCATCTTCTCTTGCAATCTTCCTCTGGGCGCCCTGTGAGGCTGAGTAGATAATGCTATGGCCATCCAACTCGTGCTCTGAGGACCTCTGGTGCAGCAGGGAGGGGTGTGGATCTGGACTCTTGCTGTCCAGGGAAACCTCCCGTGTTGCTGTATGAGCTCATGAAAATGACATTTTGTTTGGCACATGAGTTCGTAGGAGAGGTCTTGGAGTTCTGGATGGAGCTGCTTTCTGACCTATTGGATGATTTCTGAAGGGAAATCACAGTCCTTCAAATTAGGATTTTCCTGCATGTATTGTTTCATTTTCCTCTGCTGCTTTTCAAGATTTTGTCTTTGACTTCACTTTTCAATTGTTTGACTGCATTTTCTCAAGGTAACATCTTCTGAGATTTATGGATCTGTGTTTCCAAAGTTAGATGGTGTTCAGTCACTTTTAACTGATATATTTATTCTACACCAACTTCCTTCTATCTCCTTCCAGCTTTGTAATGAATATTAAAACTTTTTTTAATATTCTCCTACGGTTCTTTTAGGCTCTGTTAATTTTGTATCAATCTTTTTTCCTGTGTATATACTGAGATTAAATTATTTCTACTCATCTAAATTCCAGCACACCATTATTTTCCTCTAATGTCTGCATTCTATTATTAAGCCCAACCAGTAAATTTTTTATTTTTGAGTATTTATGCTCAGCTCTAGAATATTCATTTACATCTTTTAATTGCTTCTGTTTATCTGCTGAGACTCTTATTCCATTCATTCCAAAAATTTATTTTCTCATTGAGCATACACATACTAGGTACTTTGATAACTCTTTCTGTGGTTAGGACTGTTTCTGTTCCTAAGTATTTACCCTTGAGAAGAGAGCAAATTTACCTAGTTCTGTTGTACAGATTTACCCTTGAGAAGAGAGAAGATTTACCTAGGTCTTTGCATGTTATGTAGTGTAATTTTGGATAATATTCTAGTCAGTGTGCTTTTTGTATTTTGATCATTTTTGAAAATTGTTTTGGTATCTCAAGACAGTTAATGATTCCATGTGACTTTGAGGATCAACTTTTCCATTTAAAAAAAAACCTCTGGGAATTTGATAAATATGTCATTGAATCTGTGGTTCAATTTGGGTAGTATTGACACCTGACCAATACTTGTCTTACTATACATGACCAGTGGATGTCTTGCCATTGGTTTTGGTCTTCAATTATGTTCAGCAGACATTTTTCTAGTTAATGTACAGTGATTCACCTATTTCATTAAATTTACGCTTAGGCAAAAAATATATACTTAGGAATGATTCTTTTTGGTCCCAATTGAGTAGAATTTGTTTCATTTTCATTTCAGATCATTTGTTGCCTGACTATAGAAACATGCCTGATTTTTGCATTTTTGTTTTTACCTGTAGATTTGCTGAATTCATTTATTAGATCCATGGGTTTTTTTAAAAACTATTATTTGGGATTTTTTATATAAAGGATCATGTCATCTTTGTATAGAGATAGCTTTACTTCTTCCTTTTCAATTTGTATGCCTTTTATATTTCTTGCCGAATTGCTCTAGGTAGAACTTCTAGTACAATGTTGAGTAGCAGTGATGAAATTGTTTTACCTTAACCTGTTCCTAACCTCAGGTTATGAATTTTCAGTATTTCATCATTGACTGTAATTTTAGCTGTGAGTTATTGTACATGATCTTTTATCATTTGAGTAAGTTAGTATCTCATACTAATTTTCCAGAGTGTTTTGTACGCAAAACGATGTTGGATTTTGGAAATACCTTATCTGTGTCCAGTGAGATGTTCATGAGGTATTTCCTTATTCTAGAAATAGGGTTTCTAACACTGATTGATTTCGTGTTAAACCACTCTTTTGTTCCTGGGATAAATCACCTTTGATCAAGGTGATTAATTTTATTTTTTATGTTTTAATATACTTAAAAAAAGATACTTAGATTAAATAAATCTTACATAAATAATATAGGAGATTCCCATATGCCCTGCTCCCTAGCCCTCCCACATTTCCTGACATTAACAACATCCTTCATTGGTGTGGTACATCTGTTAAAATTGATGAAGACATTTTGGAGCATTGCCACTAAGTGTGGGTTATAGTTTACATTGTTGTTTATACTCTCCCTCATATTTTTGTAAGTTATTACAAGATATATAATGGCCTGTATCTTTCATTGTAATGTCATTCAAGACAATTGTGAAGCCCCAAAAGTACCCCCAAGTTACAGCTATTTTTCCCTCTCCCTCCCCTCAGAATCTCCAGTGGCCACTGCCTCCACATCAGTGTGAAGAATTCTTCCATTGCTAGAATCAAAGGTGTACAGTAGAGTAACATTAAGTCTACTCTAGTCCATCGTTCATTCCCCAATCCTGAGGATTCTGGGATAGTGATGCCCACTGCACGTCTAATTGGCAAGGTGCTTAGATCGCATGGGGCAGATGGATAGGACTATCTTGCTTGCAGTTGCAGACCCTCTCTGTTCCTTGGGATGGTCATTGTCCATCGTCTCCTTGTTAGTTGTCCTGGGTAAGTCCAATGAGCTGGAGAGTAGATGTTGCAAATCTGTTGAGTTTCAGAGCCCAACTGGTACATAGACAGTCTAAAGATTTAACTCTCTGGGACATATACCTGTCAACTCTGGTACTAACTATAGGTTTAAATACAAGGGACAGAAGAACCATGTGTAGGGAAACGACAACTGATTTCAATTCTGACACACTGGGGAGCATAAATTCCAAAGTTGGGCTTACTGGCAGGGCACCAAACTCCTGAGCTGTCTGCCCTGCCTATAGGGTCTGGATTCTCCAGAGCCCTCAGGAGCCCCACTATATGAGGCAATATTTACTTTGGTAATCAATGAGATCCTGCTGAGATGTGCATAAGCATAACCTCTGGAATGTTTAATCCTTTTAATAGGCATTTGGACTCAAATTACTATTTTTAGTTGAGGATGTTTACATTTATTTGTTTTACATTGAAGATGAATTTATGCTTTATTAATATGTATCAATAAATTTGCTTTTAAAAAAATAAATGTAAGCGCTTACCCTTGAAATCATGAAAGTATAAAGAGACCTTAATAGATAAAATTATAGTGAAAAAGAACAAAACTAGAAGATATTCAATTCTATATTTCAAAACATAATGCAAATCTACATTTATTAAAATAGTGTATTATTGGCATAAAGGTAAACATCTAAAATAATAGAATGGAATTGATACTTTAGAAATAAACATATATATCATCAATTTATTTCATTTTTTATTTTTTATTTTATTTATTTTTTAAATAAATTTTTAAAAAAGAAACTTAGATTATCTAAATATTACACAAAAATTATAGGTATTCCCATATGCCCCACCTCCCACTCCTCCCACAATCTCCCACATAAACATCTTTCATTAGTGTGGCACATCACCTTCAATGTATATACACATCTTGGGGCTTTGCCACTAAGCATGGACCACAGTTCATATTGTAGACCACATCCTCTCCCACACAGTTTTGCATGTTATATGCTGATGTAAGATGGCCTGTATCTGTCATTGCACTGTCACTCAGGATAATTCCCAAGTCCCCAAAAAGCCCCTATATTACAATTACTTTTCCCTCTCCCTGCCCCCAAAGTATCCAGTGGCCACTGGCTCCACAATAACATTGTAATTTCTTTCATTGCTTGAATCACAATATGTCTATAACAGAATACCAGTAAGTCCACTCTAGTCCATAGCTCTCCCTCCAATCCTGAGGAGTCTGGGATGGTGATGTCTACTTCACCTCCAAGTGAGAGGAGGCTTATATCCCATGGATAAGATGGATGGGATTATCTTGCCTGCAATTGCTGACTCTCTCCATTCCCTCGGATGGCCTTTGTCTGTCATCATCTCCCCGCCAGGTGTCCTGGGTGAGTCCATTGTGCTGTAGAGTAGGAGTTGCAGCTACACTGAGATTCCGGTCCCCCTGGCACATGGGCAGGCCAAAGACTCCAGTCTCTTGAAGTATGCCTGGAGGACACATTTGAGTCCGACTCTGTCACTCTCAGGAGCACAGATTCCAAAGTAGTTCCCACTGATAAGACACCAAACTTCGGAGCTATCCACCCTGACATAGGACCTGGGTGTCTCCAGAGCCCTCAGGAGCCCCTCTATTGGGGTGATATCCACATTGGAAGCCTATGAGGTCCTGCTGAGATGTGCATAAGCATTACCTCCGGGATGAACTCCTGACTCACTTTGAAGTCTCTTAGCCATATGAACTCATTTGTCTTTACCCTTTCCCCCTTTTATTCAAGGTCATTTTCCAGTCGTATTCCCAGTTGGCACTAGGTAGTAATCCCTCCTTGCCAGGGAGGCTCATCCCCGGGAGTCCTGTCCCATGCTGGGAGGAAGATAATGCATTCATATGCTGAGTTTGGATTAGAGAGAGGCCACATTTAAGCAACCAGGAGGCTCTCAGGAGGCAACCCTTAGGAACCCCATAACAATAGGGTAAGTTTCAGTTTCAAGAGCAAAGCCTCATAAGGCTAGTCATCAATAACAAGAGCCTATCAGTGGATCATCCTCCTTAGCCAGACATTGCCCCTGCACTTGGGGGACTTTTGCTGCTCCCTTGGAGAATCTGGCAGAGCGCTCCTGGCTGGGAATTCAGTATTCTCTCATTTAATGAGTGATTCTTTACCCACTGTGACCATGCCCCATGATCAATTGAACAATTTTATATACCTTTTATGTATGTTCAGGTGAACTTCCTCCCCTGAACCCCCCATCCCTCACACCCCCCACCAATGATCCTCTCCCATCCCAGTTGTAACCATTCTGTGATCCAAAGCTTCTTTAAAGATGAAGCCAATGTAATAGCCAAATACAATTAATAG
>PVKH010019496.1:0-14834 GCA_004027955.1 Chaetophractus vellerosus
GAATATAATTCCCCTACTTGTGCTATAATACAAAATTAGGCGCTCAGAAAACAAACAAAAAAAAGGGTAAACTGTTTATGTAGATGATGACATGCTGGCTCTATGCTACTTACACAGGGGACAGAGGAAATGGGTTGTGAAATAGCACAGCTCCTGCTAAAGGGAGTAAGTATAAGAGAATCAGGCAACTCCCTCACATCTATAGAAATATTTGGTTCTTTTTCTCTTTCATCTTCCTCTTTCTTTCTTTCTTTCTTTCTTTCTTTCTTTCTTTCTTTCTTTCTTTCTTTCTTTCTTTCTTTCTTTCTTTCTTTCTTCTTTCTCCTGTTGGTTTAAGAAAAATAGGGGCAAATCTATCACAACATTATGATAAAATAAATGTTATAGAAAAGGAAAAAGATGTAGTAAATGAGGATGGTTCAGTTTTACTAGTTGGAGGATGGACATAGGTCTTTTGAAAACCCTTTTAAGGAAAAGGCTGGCTGATTTTTAAAAATCACCAGGACCCCAGTGTTCTAAGAACCCTGTGATCCAAGTGTCATGATGACTTATACACATAATATTAGAGAGGAGAAGACAAAGTCCTGTAAAAGAAACTACTTGAGAACACATAGGAAAAGTTATTTGGAGAAAATAACTTATGATTATCTGGCTAATATTGAGGAATCAGCCGGATCTGATTCATATGACTCAGTGAATCTTGTTTACTTACGGAAGAGCCCTTATGATTCATCTCCCTCCAGTAAGAGATTTGGAGATTGACTTTGTGTCTATTAATTGAACAACTAATAATTCAATATAGAAGTGGTGATTAGAAATCCTTTTAACTGACTTACTATTCTGTTCAACAAAAACTTAACTGAAAAAATAGGAAAAAAAGGAAGCTAGAATAAAGAACCTGTTTTTTCCTTCTTTTGGACTTATACATTTACATTAGCCAGAGTATGATAAATGGATGTGTCACTTTGCTGAGAGATAAGAATCTCTGACCTTTCAATGGTTGGGGGAACCATTAGCACAAATTATGAAAAAGCAAACTTTAATATTGAAGCAGGGATTATCTTTTTGGATTCCAAAATCCTCATCACCTATCTTCCTCTCCTGCTCCCCTCCACTCCCTTTTTACTCTTTATCTAGCTTTACAAAACTATAATCCAGATGAATGGGAGTTCATGCTTGGTGATTTATAGGATTTATTCATGGAATTCAAAAATTGCTTAAATCTCTTATCATGGCCAGACTTGGTGTTTCATGAACTGAGTGAATAGGGATATGCTTTGGAAAGTCAGATGGGCAGGTGTACTTTAGGGGGCATTGAACCACTTGGCAGTTTCCATGAAGTGGCCTCTTTAGTTAGTCATTTTACAAATAGAGAAATAGCATAGAAAGTTATTATCATCAAATTTTCAACTCTTGAGAACAGATTGGAGAAATTAAATCCAGTCCCCTTTTTCAGAGAAGATAAAGTGTCTAGAAGATTGAAACACCTTGTCAAATTCATAAACCTAGTTAATGTCTGGCCAGGTTTATTGATGCCTGGTCTCTTTAATCAGGGTACCATGACTACAAAAATTCATGAGTTTCCTTATTTCATTGATTTAAACAAATCTGACTCCAATTTTTTCCTACCATTTCCATGATAACAGAATTATTTAGATGATAGTATAGGTGGTCATGGTCCTTTTCCAGTTGAAATTGAAACAACCAAAAAAAAAAGAGACAGTGTTTCTTCAATCAGGGAAGTATCGCGGTGTGAAAAAAGAACATGCAAAAGCAATGAGTACACATAGAGCATGTATGCATGGCAGGGGACACACAGTTCCAGAGACACTAATTTTCCAGGAAATTAAGAACTGATATTTTCACATGACTGAGTTAATATGAAAACAAACCAGAGTTTGTAGATTTGATCTAAAGTCAGAAAATAGTTTTATGTGTCACTCTGTATATGTAAAGACCTAACTCTTGCAAGTCTATTAAATGTACAGAAAACATGCTTTCTATTTTTTACCTCTTCAATATTTTATAAGATTTATTAACGTCCATTGTTTCATTATTGTTTTCTTGGTGTGAAAAGATGGAGAAAAACATGGAGAGTTGTAAAAGAGAAAATCAAGAGCGGTTTGTGGGATAGAAAATGATATAAAGAAAAGAAAAATGAAGAGAAGAGTCAAGTTCAAGCTCAATTTTTGAAGACATTTATGCCTTGTTTTATAAAACTATCTTGTTACCCTCCTGATAAAAAAGAAACAAGAAATGCTTTATGGGCCTCTATTTCCTACCCAATATAATAGCTATTTACAACAAGTTAACAATCAACCTTTCCAAGTCTCTAGTCATTCTGCTCTGTATACAGTGGACTGGCTAAAATCTTTTATATATCTTTTGCTAAACATGTCATCCATCATATTTTTTCTATGAACTCTTGCAAATGCATATTCAATCAGAAAGTCTGCTTTTTCTTCTTCAGAGCGTAGTTGGGATATTACCTACTTTCCCTAGGTAGAATTAATTCTACCTTAATCAATGTCTCAAAAAAAATTTTATCCATATATGTTTGATAATCCTTCTTATATTTTCTTAGTTATGCATAAGTGTGTTTATTTCATCTGAGAGAATGTGAGTTCCTTAAAGTTGGGGATACATGTTATTTATCCTTGTAGCTCTAGTATATTCCTGACATATGGTTAATATATGTTTATTAAAATGAATTTATGTATTCTCATATTCCTTGCAAGAAAGTAGGGAACAGATTTTATACCTCCTGATTGAAATTGGAGCCCAGTTCTCTTTACTGAGCTGAATGGATTCCTTGACTCTCCAGCTCTTTTTCAGAGTGTTTCCTCACCCACCCCAGCTGGAGCAGTCATGCTCCAGTGACTCCAGATGGTTGGCCTGGGCCGTGGGCAGCTGGGTGGGGAATGCACCTTCCATCTGATTGCACTCACCATGGGCGGGCAGGTGCCCTCTGTCAGGATGGCTGCAACCAGAAGCCAAATGGGTGGCTCACTGAGGTTAAGGCAGCAAGCACGAATTACCACAATTTAAAGCCCAACAATGACCCTGAGCTTAGAAGACATTATATAATTGACCTTGAAATAATTGGTTCCTCCCGATGCCTATTATTTCCATTATCACAGCCTAAGGGCTTGGCCTCTTTCTCAGATACCTTTTCCTGATATTCCATATCCAGCTTGAGAAATAAAAGTCATCAACAACCACAATGTGCTATCGAGTCAGTTGTCTGGAGTGCTACCAAATTGTCTTTAGGTGGTAGGGGTTTACAATGCCACAGACTATGTCCAGATGGGCAATTACAGGTAAACAAAGGAGGTATGTAGGCCAGCTTCTTCCAAGCTCATTCCTACTGGGAATTCCCCTGCTATACCTGACCCTTCTCACTGCTTCAAAGTCACCAGCATTTCTCCCTGGATATTACAATAGCATCCTAACTGGTATGTTGGCTTCTGTTTTTGTATCTTTTTCAGTCTATTTCCTCATCACAAAGTGATTTTTTTTCTTAAATAGAAGTCATCCTAGGTCACTCCAATGCATAGAACCCTTCAATGGCTTCCGATTTCCATCTTAGTGGAAGCCAAGGTCCTTACAATGACTGTGTGGCCTCACGTAGCTTAGCTCCCCATTACCTCTCTGACCTCATTTTCTATCATTCTGTCCCCCTTTACTCAGTGCCATTCACTCTGGCCTCCTTGTCATTCCTCAAACATGCTAAGCACACTCCTACCTCAGGGCTTTTGCATTGCTGTTCAGTTTTGCCTGGATTGTTCTTTCCCCAGCCCTGCATTAAATATCTACATAACGAATACCTCACCCCCTTCAAGTCTTACCTGAACATGCTTTATAAATTTGAAGTGCCCTCCTCCATGACACTCTTAATCACTCCCCCTGTATTGCTTTGTCTGAAGTATTTATTACTAGTTGAGATACATATTTTTCTGATTTATTGTTTTGTTGTCTATGCCTTCTCTGTAGAATGTAAGTGCCACAAGGGAAGGATTATTTGCCTGTTTCATTTGCTGCCATATCCCCAGGCCCCAGAGCAATGGCTGACACATAGCAAGCAATATTTTTGGAGTAAACACAAGATATTGGAAATAATAGTCACAATATCTGCTACACACAAAATCCTCTTTTAATAGAAAATTCATGATCCATATTTCTTGATGAGATAAGCCATTTTTTTTTCCTTCAGCAGTGGCCATGTTCTGTATTACATAACCCTCTGATTTCACCCTCCTATATTTCTGCCATAGTTGATTGGACCACTGGTGGGTACCTGATCCAAGCAATCAACCCATAGATTGCTCAGAGGTAAATAGGTCTATGACAGTGATTAGTTAGATTAATTAGAGTCTCTCTTATAGGAATCTGAAGAAGGAAAGAAGAGGAAAATTACTCAAATGGTGATGAAAGGGAATGGAAAGGGAAACAAATGAAAGAAAGAAGAGCAGAGACTTGCAAAATAGCTGGCTCCCAAGAAAGTCAAGCCTCCTGGGTTGAGGGTGAGGAAGACATGCTTTTGAAGGAGTAACCCAGCTGTGAGGAGTTTCTGAGTTCTCTGAGATTCCTTTCTTTCATACTATTACATTATTCACAATGAATCGTTGTCAATTGAAGAGGTTGAAACGTCTCTGTTGCTTGGATAAATAAAGCAACCTAAGATTACCTGGCTGCAGAGGAAGCAGATCAGTTTTATCTGGTTGTCAAAATACTGCTCTAGCTCAGGCAGAAGGATCCTCCAGATTTAAATTTCTTAATAATACCATGTAAAAATTATTAAGCTTTTATTATATGTCAGGCACTGTGCTAATCACTTGACATGTACTAGCTAATTTAATCTTCATAACACTGGAAGGTACAGTCTAGACTCATTATTCATGGGAGTTGTGTTCTATAAATGCTCTGAATTAGCAAATACTGAACCATTGCTCCTAGGAGAAATACAGAGTTAGGATCTTGTGAGCCTCTAGTCCTAACATTTTTGTCAACTTATCAATGCATAACATTGCACTGTGTACTTATTTAATAGATATTTCTGATTCATTGACTTGGACTCATGGCTAATACCACATCACAGACTTGTGGTTGGAAGCACTGGACAGCACTTCAGCACTATGCTTGGGGGCCATTTTAAACAGTGAGTGCACCGAGATAGCACAAAAGTGTGTAAAACATGGCACTAACTATACTGTGAAAAGCATACTTTTTCTTAGAGTATGAGAGTGAAAACAAGAAGACAGAGCACCGCCTTGTTCAGTCACAACTGGAAATGTGCGCGTTGGGTGTCTCAAATTTTTCACTGCTCTGTGCATGTCTACAAATGGCCATGAAAGCACCACAAGTATTGACTTCAGGGTTACAAATAAATTCTAGAGAGTATGTGTGATGGCTAGGCTAATGTGTCAACTCAGCCAGGTAATTGTGTCCAGGTATTAGGTCCAGCAAGCACTGGGCTAATTGTAATACAAGAGCATTTATGGACTTCAACCACCAGTGAGTTTACTGCATGGATGGCTGATTATGTCTGCATCAATCAGGGAAATTGGATCAAGAATGGATGACGCTTTTATCCAATCAGTTGACTGCCTTAAAAGGGGAAGTGATTTCAACATTCAGGGAGAATTTCCCAGCTCATCGTTGGACAGCCAACTTCTCCCAGAAGCTCATCAAGGACCTTTCATCGGTCTTTCATTGGAGCCCCTGGCTTGCAGCCTCCCTGCAGAACCTGGACTTTTACATCTCCATGGTTGTGTGAGAGACTTATAAAATCTTATATTATTGACAGACATGTCCTCTTGATTCTGTTTCCCAAGAGAACCCTTATTAATACAGTATGTGAATTCATAAATACAGAATCTGTGAATAATGAGGATTGACTATATAAAAGTATTTTGAAAATCATAAATGTGACATAAATACCCAAATTACTGTTTTCGTTCAAGTGGATCACCATACCAACATTCTAATCTGGTTTCTCCGCTTCCATTCTTGCCTCATTATTATACTCTGTAGAGATGACACATCGAGAGTAATTTTTAAATAAAATAATCAAATTATTCATTAGTCCTCTGCTCAAAACCACCTAGTGGGCGCCCACCTCATTTACAAGTAAATTCAGCCTCCCTAGATTGCCAACAAGGCCACCAGTCCTCTATTCTCCACCTACCTCTCAGTTTTATTGCTTATACTCTCTCCTTGTGTAAGTCAGCCACCCCACATCCTTAAGCCCCTTAATTGTCCTTCAATCCCCTTATACCACCTGATCTCTCTGGCTGGCTGCTTTCTTCTCATTATTCAGGTGTGAGATCAAATGCCACCTTTTTGGAGAAAGCGCTCTACACTTCACAAGACGTTCTTTAGATCTGTGCTATATAATATGGTAGTCAACAAACAGGTGTGGTTATTAAGCACTTGAAATATGGCTTGTCTGAATGGAAATAGGCTGTATGGACAAAGAGTGAAATACAAGGTGGATTTTGAAGACAGTATGAAAAATATAATTTTATAGTTACTACATGTGAAATCATAATTTGGGTATATTGGGTTAAGTGAAATATAATCAACATTAATTTCATTTTTTAAGCTAATCATTATAAAATTTTCAATTACATACATGGCTCACATTATATTTCTATTGTGCCACACTGATCTATACTATCATTCTGTTTAGTTTCTTCTTAGCATTTATGATTCTCTTAAATCATCTTACTTGTGTGATTATTTTCCAACTCCTTCACAGAAGTGAAAGCTCTGGGAGGGCTGGGACTTTCTTGTGTTCACTGCTATATTCTACACACTAGAATTGTGACTGGCACAGAACAGATGTTTCTTAAAATTCATGGATAACTAACAACGGAAGTAATGAGGACTTTTTTCTTCAAGTCTACTCTCCTTTCAATGGATTCTATTTAACTGGGCCAAGGTGCCTTCAGAATGATAATGTTAATGTTCCATTATATTACAACACCACTATTTAAATAGACCAGAGACCAACAAACTTGTTCTGTAAAGGGCCAGATAGTGACTATTATAGGTTTGCATTACAAACATAGATATTTTCCAATAAAACTTTAAAGAAAAAGGTGGTGGGTCAGATTTGACCCATGGCAGTAGTTTGCTGACACTTGGTAGAAACTATTCGAAGATAACATCTTTACCACAAGGACATTTGACTCAATTAAAGAACATATATTAAGCACCTGTAATATATAGTGCCTTAGAAAGCACAGATATGAATAAAATGTCCTCAACTGCTTACCTGCTAGCTACAGAAACTAAGCATGCAAATATGTCTTGATAAATCTATAGTTGTTAAGACCATAACCAGAAAGTCATACATGAAGAGTAGAGACTTCCTATATTCTATTACACCGGAAATAAATTGGGTGGGATGTGGAAAAGATATCGAATTTGAATATTCAACTGGCAAAAGAAAGAGATCTCTTAAACATAAGTACCACTGTGATAGAGACATTTTATTTTCCTGGGCAACAGTTGAAGACTTGAGTTCTACGAGAATCTTTTGAAAAGACTGAATCTTTGTGCAGACAGACATTCTCTAAGATGTTAGGCATAGCACTTTCAATCTGCAGGAGAAATTTTCCCCCCAAACATCTAAATCTGACCTTTTGGTCATTTCCATGGGCCAGTTTTATATTTCCTTGCAAAGTATGGAGCAGAGAAGGCAAGAGTAATGCATTTGAATTTGATGGACTTCATGGGCTGGTTTAAGCAACTTAGATCTCAGGGAATTGTGGTAACTCTTGAGGTTCTCTGGCATGTAAAAGTACTCCATATTTTCTAATAGGTCCTAAAGAATGCTTTCCAAAGAGAACCATAAATTCTCTGAAGAACAGGTAAGATCTCACTCTTTTAGAAACAACAGTTCATTTTATAATCTTATTGAATGTTTACAGTCAACTACCTCCCAGGTAAAATCTTGCTTGGCCTGGTTTGAGTTTCCCGGGCACACTTCTTCCCTTAGTTAGGAGGTTGGGAGGGAGAAGAGATGACCCACAGCTTAAAGCCCACCTAATTTTTAGACAAATTTGCTCTCATTGTCTATGAATGTGCAATGCCTAGCTCTGTCCCTTCCTCCCTAATTTGCTTTCTTTTAGTATCCATCTTGATGCTGATGCAGCACCACTCCTGTGGTTTTTCCAGGAAAGAAAGGTGATTACCAGCTGAATGACAATTGGGTTAAACAAGTCCGCATTGGAGAGCCAGCTGCTGAAATCTGACATTATAACTACCACTTACACTGGCATTTCTGGAGAGGAACTTACATATAATCATCGAAGTCACGTTCTTTAGTACATGTCTATGCAAGAAGAACAAGGGAATGAAAAGCAGGGAGGGGAGAGATGAATGAATAATAACATTTGTATGGAGCATTAATATTTTCAAAGTACTTATTCTACATTATTGCAAATGACTTGGATAAAATACCACGAGGGGATACCTCCATTCACATATGTCATTTCTATAAATAATCATCCAGTTACACTGAATATTCTCTTAGAATCTTTAAAAGGAGAAATTAAGGCAGAAATTCAATGGACAAAATACAGAGAAGGGAAATTATGATTTAAGGCAAGTGGCATGCACCAAAATAGACCCTGGGGGAGGTGGGCCCAGAACCAGCAACTACATTTCTGAGATTCTGTCCCATAAACTTTTCTCCCTAGAATTTAGGCCAAAAGCTGGAGGTAGAGAAAAACTAGACCAATTTATATGTGAGTTGAATATATAAGCAAAGGACAGAGAAAAATCAGCCCTGAGAGAATATCACTTATTCAATTATTCCGCTCGCCTAATAGGACCTAATTCTCCACATGATATTATTTATTCCTGACCATATATTCTTGCTTTTTTTTTCAAGTTAAATTTGAAGTTGAAAACCACAAGAATCTAAATTGCCCAGCTTCTCTCACTCTGATACCTAATCACTATTTTGAATTTTTGCAGAAGGAAGGAAAAAAAGTGAAAAAATCAGGAAAAAGAAGGATGAAAAAAAGGGGAGAGAACTAAAAGTGGAGATTTCCCGGTTAATAGCTGCCTAGAGTTTGGAGCATGGGATTACTGTTCAAAAGACAAACTGGATTTCTCTTTTCATCTACCTTTCTCTTTTATCTCAAATACTCACCATTTTCATTTCTCTTTTCTCCCTCCTGCTTTCCTCATCTATTACTTTCCCCCTCCTCTTCTCAGTCTTGACCTTTCCATTGTGTCCTTAGACCTACCAACGAATGCACAGGTATTTGAACTCTCTTCCCACGCTACCCAACCCCAGCCTCCTGGAAAAAAGTCAGGCCTAAAGTTTTATTGAGTTCCATATTAATACTTAATTTGTAAATCATAAGATTGGACTGGGTGAGTCTCCTGAACATGTTCCAAAAGAGAACAGAGTGAGAGCTACAAGGGAACTGAGAGGGGGCTTAGCAACCTCCTTTTAAAATAACAGAAAGAAAAAAACAAGCCTTGCTTTCTTTTATTATCAGGGCGTTCTCTCCCCCTCTCCCTAACATCTGCGCAGGACTGAGGGAGAAGCAAGGTCTTTGTCCAAGAAAGTAATCGGGCCCTTACAAGAAGTAATTTCAAAGTTTCTATGGGTCTTTGTGTAGCCAGGCGAACAGCCCTTAAGTGGTACATGGCTAGTCAAAGAGCCCTACTCTGGCAGGCTCAGAGGGCCACAGCGTGTATGGATGAATGAGCCTAACATTACTCGGGAATGGAAAAGAACAGCACTGCAGTGAGAGAAGGAGCCGTGCCGGTTTTCGGTTTGTTTGGAAAATATCTCTTTCCCTACTTTAGTTTCAGGTGAGTGCTTCTGAAGCTGAGGGTTTCTGAGGACTACCTAAGGAATGCTTGGTACACACATGGAACAGCAATTTTAGAAAATGTTTTTTAAAATGGTTCAAGACAATTAAAAATGATGAAAATAAATGATATTTCAACGTGAAACTTTATTTCCTATATGTGAGAAGTATTTATTTAGCAACAAAATAAGCCTACTATGGGCCAGGTTCAGTTCTAGATGCTGGGTGTATAGTTGTGAACAAAACAGCCCCTGCATGGTGGAGCTGACATTCTAGCAAGGGATTTACCGATCAATGAAGGGAGGAGTGTGAGAGAAAGAGTGCTGTAAACCCGTGTAAATCGGTGTGGTCATGTGCAATATTTAGGCTATTCTGAGTGGATAATTGCAGCCGCCAAAGATGGTGAGGAGGAGCTATTTCCTTACATCCTCCTATCTGGTTATAATGAACAGTGATCTCAGAACAAATTCTGTGACACACAAAGCCATTTATTGGCCAAACATTCTTTGGCAAGAGAAACAAAATATTTCACAGACACACCTAGACACTCAGTGAAGTCTAAGGTCTCATACTGTGTAGGAAAAAATTAATTCTTGTCCCACCTGACAGATCTTCTGAAGCAGGAAGCAGGACTTAGAATCAAGAGATCAAAAATCCTGAGCCACTGGCTGGACAAGGGCTGATTAGGGATCTAGCCACAGGGTCCCATCCCTAAAAGGCTGCAGAATGTGGATCTCAGAAGAATGCTTAAATATAAGTGTGGGGAGGATAGCTAAGCAGCTTAGCTAATCTTTGTATTTTAAATACTTAAATTTCACAAAAGACAGCCCATTTCTAACATCTGTCATGCTAATTCATAGGCTGCTAGCTTCACCAGTAAAAATCTTATTTGACACCCAGTATGCTAATTAGCAAATGTTGGCTGCCCAGTGAAACAAGAATAGCAGAGGGGCTTATTGTGACTACCTCCGAGTGAGGTCTGACTGATAAAATGCTGGCTGACTATGCCAGGACGAGGAATTTTAGATAGTATGTTAGCTGACCCCCTCCAGGAATCAAAAGTAACCAAACTGGAAGTGTATACTGTCCTACTGGTTATATACTTTAATATTATAAAATAAAGATCTGAAAATATGCAGGTGGGGAGGCCACTAAGAAGACAAATTTTAAGGTTTTGGCCTGAGCAATAGAATGGAGTTGTCATTTACTGAAAAGGTACAAATCAAGGAAGATAAAGATTTTAGAGAAAATCAGAAGTTCATTTTGAATGGATTAAGCTTGAAATGGTTACTAAACATCAAGTAGAGATGTTGAATAGAAAGGTAAATATATGATCTGAAGCTCAGAGGAGAAATCAGATCTAGAGACATAAATTTGGGAATCTTCAGGCTCTTCATAATAATTGGGGACATAAAACCAATGAAATCTCTTAAGGAGTGAGGTAGAGAGAAAACAAGAATTTCTGGGGACTGAGCCCTGGGAGCACTTCAACATTAAGTGATAGAGTAATAATGACGATGATGATAAGGATAAAAGCTAACTCTTACCTTATGCTTACATGTACTGGACACTATTTTAAATACTTTACATATATTTGTTCATTTAACCCTTAAAAACAATTCTATGATCAGATACTATTATTAATCTCATATTATAATTGAGGAAATTCAGAAAGATTAAGTAATTTGTGCAAGGTCACAGTTAATAAGATGAGGAGAAACCCAACAGAAGAGAGAGAGAAGCAGCAGCCTGTGAGAAAGGAGAACTAAAACAGAGAGATATCAGGGGGCCAAGTAAAGAGAGTGTTTCATGAAGGAGGGAAAAAATCTAGTGTCAAATACTTTTAGGTCTCCAAGCTCTTTCTAGCCACACTGGCTTCCTAGAAATTCCAAGTATCCTTCTGACTTGGGTACCTTGTAATTTCAATTATTCAGCCTAGAATACCCATCTCCCCTATATTTCTGTGCTTTACTTCTTCACCTCCTTCAGGTCTTAACTCAAAGTTCACCTTTCTATGTATGATTTTTCCCTACTAAAATTGCATCCTCCCCTTCACCCCTGAACCCACCAGCGCTCTTCCCTGCTTTGCTTTTCTCCATAGAACTCATTACCATCTGTTATACTATGTATTTGATGTATTTATTTTCCATCTCCCTTACTACAACGTAAGCTCCACAAAGCCCAGATTTTCATCTCTTTTCTTCGCTGGTATATGATCAAGGCCTAGATCATTATTTGGTACATAATAGTATTTAATAAATATTTGTTGAACAAATAATGAAGTGTATTGATGGAGACAGGAAGAGGATGTATCTTGGAATGAGCCCTAACCTCTGTGAGTAGGAGGTAGAGCTCTCCAAAGTGGCAGATGGGTATGGTGGAATTTAGTGGAAGACATCAGGAAAGTGCTTTCTCAGAGAAAATTATGGATCTGAAGGCAAGTTTCATAACTGAACTAGACACATGAAGTGTTTAACCTTAGACACTTTTCCCTTGGACTATGCCATTTTTACTGTTTTGATTCCTATGATGTAATTCCCTTTATTTTTACATAAACCTAGTAAAGTCCAAAAAACCAAACTCAGTACGGTGGCTGTTTGAGGAAAGTGAGAGGAAGTGAGACCTGCCTCACATTCACCCGCCCACCTCCACAGAGCTCCATGTGGGAGGGGTAATGATGTACTAAGGGAGAGTGTCATGAGCCGCAGATAAGTGAACAGGCCAGAACATTGGAGCAGTGATTAAGGTCATTGCTTGGGAATAGCTATGAGGCAATCGTCCCTTGTTCCTAAATATACTAGGTAGCAGTGACCTTTTGGGGACGGGAAAACCTGATACTCATGATACATATCTGGTAAGGAAACATACCCTGCAAAATGGATTGAAATATAAAATGCTCTTAGTCTTTACCACCTTAGTGCAGTGCTTTTTCTACTATTCCAGGCTACTCTTCTGTATTTAGCTCATCTTGAGCCCACAGATTTATGGGCTTAGTTTCCTAATCTACAATAGGGGCACAACAATTCTTACACTCTAACTTATCTCAATTTACATGTGTCTTCCAAGTAATCTTGACTCTTGGTATTATACACAATTCTTAGATCTTGCTAAATGTAAATTTCAGTAATCTTTAACACTGTCTCTGTTTTCATCTACAAGGAGTTTACCAATAAGCCTAAGTAAAAGACAATTAGGAAAGGAGAAGAAGCTATATTAAAAAATTCTGTGATCTCTGCAGACTGTTCTTTTTTTCTATCCACAATTCCACAGCCAACAAGAAAATGTTTCCCTAAAGAAAACTAGACTGATAAGGGTATTTTCTCTTCCTCCCTGTCTATATTTTCTAAACCATTTCATGTTTTAAGAAATGAGAAAAGGGAAAAAAAAGTTTATATTGGTTTGAAATAACGTGTGATTTTGTCAGTTAGAAATGAAAACAAACTTGGTTCTTCCAAGGACCCTCAAACCAACCTATATTCAGTCCAACCTAGTAGGGCCCAAAGCTCGGACAGGGATAGCATTGGAAATATTGCCTGTCTAGGTGAAGTCACACAATATTGCAAATGTTCCATTGGCGTGTTGTTTCTTTCCCCTACAATAATTGCCTTTCTTTTAGATTTCAGTGTTTCCCTTTTGTGTTTACGATAACAGAGGGATGCTTTATTGCATTTCACCAGGCCGGTTGCCATGGTGATCAGCAGTTGCTGTATGCTGTAAAAATAACCCTCCTTCCTTGATAGATTTCACTTGAGTGAAAATAACCCTTAAAAATAGGTTGAAATTTACATACTAACTCTTCCAGCAGGTTCAAGGGGGAAAAAATGAATTACATCTTGATTTGACAAGCTATTAGGATAGGGGCTGCAGGACAAGGTTTTAGCAGAGGAGTCTGATACAGGCCAGTATGAGGCCCACCAAATTCCAGTACAAAAGCACCAAATTTATTTCTCTTTTATTGAGTCTTTTCTCATTAGTATTATATAATGGCTACAAAGGAATATCAGGGGAAATTAAAATTTCTGTGGACATTAGAGATAGCAAGAATTGGTGAATTATCACAGTGCAGGTTGGTCTAGATTAGATCACTCTTTCTCAAACTGTGTTCCACAGAGCACTGTTCAGAAAATGTCAGTGGAATGCTAGTCCAGAAAATGTTAATCGTGTGGGCAAATACTTTTGAGAAGCAGCACATACTATACAGATAACTCATATCATGTTGAGGTTTCTGAGATAGTCTACAAAAAACTGCTTATCAGAATTTAATAGACATAACACATTCATTGTTTTAACATGGATATCCTGACAAATAACAATTACAAGCATTCCATGTTGGAAACTTTTAGGATCCTTCAAATTCATGATTTCATGGAGATGGTGTCACAAACTAGAGGATCTCCCATGAATTTCCTTTGAACATGTTTTTGTCCAAGAAAATAAAGAATAAAGTTTATAGATAAACTGGTTAATGAAATACAGGAAAAGTATACCTCCTTGGCTGTCTCAGAAAAATTAACAAGTCTAGAGTAAAAATTGTTTCAGGACAAATCAGAATTGCTTTACATACATACCTTAATAATCGATGGTACATTAAGATTTTAAGCATCAACAAAATATGCCCATAAACAATTCTTAATTTTAGAAAAGTTTATCTGAAAGGTTTTTAAGCATACACAAAAATTATATTTGTATCTCCCTCCAGGATATTGAACCCACAAATAATATCTTTTTGGCTTTCCCTGGTTATATTCTCACATCTGGTATCTTCTCCTGGCTCAGATGTCTCATATCATTATTATACTGAATGTCTTTACCACCTCTGTAAATAAAAATTTAATGATTTCTTTTTCTATCTACCACCCAAGGATCTCTGGAGACTAGTTAGGTATTTCATGAGATGCTATCCAAACCCTTAATTCTAGGTGGTTTGGGGCTGGCTAGATAGCTCAGTGGATAAGAGCACCGGTATACCACATGGGAGGCCCCGGGTTCAGTTCC
>PVKH010019497.1:0-14836 GCA_004027955.1 Chaetophractus vellerosus
GGGCAGACCGCCTTGAGAAGGGCAAACCACCATGGGTGGGCCAGAGCCACCATGGGCAGGGCAAAATGCTGCCACAGACAGGGCAAAGCTGCCACGGGCAGGGCAGGTAGCCTGTGAATGGAGCGCAGCCAGCCACCTGCGAACTGAAGCAAAGCCGGCCGTGAATGGAAGCAGAAGCCACCCACAAGTGGGGAAAGCCGCGCCTGTGCAGTGACTGGACTCAGTGCATCGCCACAATGGGGGGGGGGAGGGGAGATATGTAATAAAATAAAATAAATCTTTAAAAAAAATACACTGGAGGATATAACAGCAGATTTGAGGAAGCAGAAGAAAGGATATGTGAGCTTGAAGACATGGCCTCCAAAAGTGAATATATGAAAGAACAGATGAAGAAAAGAGTGGAAAAAATTGAACAGGGTCTCATGGAACTAAATGACAGCAAGACATGTGCAAACATACATGTCATGGGTTTCCCAGAAGGAGAAGAGAAGGGAAAAGGGACAGAAGGAATATTTGAAGAAATAATATTGGAAAAATTCCAAACCCTATTGAAGGACACAGATATCCATGTCTAAGAAGCACAATGTACTTCCATCCAATTAATCTGAATAGAACAATCTGAAACACATACTAATCGGAATGTCAAATGCCAAAGAAAAAGAGAGAAGTCTGAGAGAAGCAACAGAAAACAATGCATAACATATAATGGATACTCAATAAGATTAAGTACCAATTTATCATCAGAAACCATGCAGGCAAGAAGGCAGTGGTATGATACATATAAGATACTGCAAGGGAAAAACTGGCAGCCAAGAATTTTATATCCAGCAAGATTATCTTTCAAAAATGAGGGTGAGATTAGAGTATTCACAGATAAACAGAAACTGAGACAGTTTATAACAGAAAGACCAGCTTTGCAGGAAATATTAAAGGGAGTGTTACAGCCTGAAAAGAAAAGACAGGAGAGAGAGGCTTGGAAGAGAGTCTAGAAATGATGACTGTAATAGAAAAAGTAACTAAAAGTGTCAAAAGAGGGGAGAAAAAAAATGACAGATAAAACCCAAAGATCAAAAATGAGTAAAATAAGAACTGCCTTTACAATAATAATATTGAATGTTAATGGATTAAACTTCCCAATCAAAAGAAGCAGACTGGCAGAATGGATAAGAAAATATGAGCCATGTATATACTGTCTGCAAGAGATTCACCTTAGACCCAAAGATACCAATAGATTGAAAGTGAAAGTTTGGAAAAAGGTATTCCATGCATGCAGTAACCAAAACAAAACGCTGGGGTGCCTATACTTATATAAGATGATATGGACTTTAAAAGCAAAACTGTTATTAGAGACAAGGAAGGACACATATATTAATAAAAGGGACAATTCCCCAGGAAGAAATAACAATTGTAAATTATATATGCACCTAATCAGGATGCCCCAAGATACATGAGGTAAACATGTATTGAATGACAATGAGAACACAACAGCGATGTGATACAGCGAAGGCAGTGTTGAGAGGAAAATTAATAGACCTCAATGCTTACACTAAAAAAGAAGAAAGAGCTAAAATCAATGACCTAACTATATATCTGGAAGAACTAAAAAAAGAACAGCAAACTAATCCCAAAGAATGTAGAAGGAGTGAAATAATGATCAGGGCAGAAATAGCAGCTTTAGTAAGAAAACTAATTTCTATCAGAGCCTGTATTTCTCTATTTGTATTGTAACTAGTTGCATCATTATAAAGATTGATGTTATGAAAAAAATCCCAATTTTCCACTTTAGACTATGTGGATATATTAACAATTTTGAAATTTCTAATTAAATAATATACTTATGAAGTGCTTTACATAGGTTTAGAGGACAGCGCTGTGTGTTATGGGAGTACCAAGGATGGTTAGTGAGCTTAATGGCTTAGTTACATGCCAGTGTTTTTACCAATTACTAATATGACTTGGGATAAGCCCATACAATTTCTACTAAATTGCACTTATCACTGCAATTGATTATCTTTACGCCAAACTGTCAGTGTTTGGGATTTAACCCTGCTCACAAGCTCATAAATTAGCCTGTTAATGTTTTGTGGTTTCTGGCAGAAGACACAAAACTCCTGGGTCAGAGACAAAGGTCTTTATTATTTAGAGCACAGCACACAGTATGAGCATCATTTTTGGGATGGTTCTCCATACCTCTCAAGTCCCACCAAAGCCATACAGAAGACCCATGAATGTGCTGTTCACAGAGTGACTTGTGTCACAGGTCAGGAATCTTGAGATTGAGGAATACATGTTGATGGCAACTTGCTTTTTGTCACAGAGGATGACTTTACCTTACCTTCCAAAGATGCTCCCAATAAACACAACCCTGGCCAGGATAAAGAGTTTTAAGGACCCTACATTCTTGGCATACCCAGGAAGACATGCAGGTACCCTCAGGGTCTATGACAGATTGTGTTTCCAAGCACTAAGTCAAATTGTGACAGTTTGAGACTACTTTATGATTCCCAAAAAGAAAAATATTATGTTTTTAAGCTAATCGATTCCTCTGGGTGTGATACCCTTTGATTGCATTAAACTCAGTTAAGTTATCTTTGATTAGATTGCCTATTAAGATTAGGCTTTTAGAATTCACTATGTCAGAGGGCGTAACTCAGCTTGAGTATTCATCCCCTTTCTGGGTTTGATATCAAATGGACACTCACTCTAGAAGACACATGGTAAGAGAGAGAGCTCTGTCAGTTTTGATCCTGGGGTCTCAGGGTTAGATGAGCCATTTTCCTGATAGTTTGCAATGGACCTTGTGAAGTGAACAGAACAGCTGAGACTGATATAGAAGGTCTGGAAAGAAATGAGTCCTATGCTAGTGGAGAGTGGAAGCCCTGAAAGACAAGGCCTCTGCCAGTCTACACCTAAGACTGGGGAAGAAGCTAGGCCTATAGAACCTCAGAGGAAGAGGAAGCCCAGAGGGGAAAGCTGAAACCTGGACGGGAACCTCCACTATCTTGCTTGAACATGAGGCAGCTGACTCTGGTGAGAAAGTATCTCTTATGGTAACTTGAGTTGGATTTTCTATGGCCTTGGTCTGAGGACTGTAAGCTTTTACCCAAATAAATCCATTTTATAAAAGACAACAGATTTTTGCTACTTTGCATTGACACCCCTTTGATGAATGAATACAACTGTGAATGTTCAATTGAGGAGAAATAATGACAGCATACAAGGCACTTAGCTCAGTGCCTGACCCATAAATTTATGAGGGAAAGTGACTTTTGACCTCTGTCCCCAAAATGTATCAGAATTCAACCTTGGGAAAACAGTGGGGAAAGGGTCATCTAGGCATAAGGAATAATATTTGGAAAGGAATTTAACATATAAGGGTCTGTACAAAATTGCTGAACGCTGCTTGATGAGATAAATTGTAGATCAGAATTGTGGACCAGTCTATGTTAGAGAATCAACTTTTAGCATGTGCTATAGGGCAGGGACTTGCCAAGCCTGGGAAAGGAAGGAAATCAGTGTGACTGGAGGAAAGTGAGTACATGGAAAAATAGTAGAAGTAAGATCAGGGAGGTAAGTTTTGTAGGAGTGGGAGAAGAGCCATGTCTTGTAGGGCCAAGTAGGCTGTTTATATACTTGGGCTTTGCCTCTTAAATGAGACACCCTGTGTCTTTTGAATGGAAAAGTAGCTTAAGTATTTATTTTAAATGATCCCTTCCCTCTTACTACAGTGGCTTCTTACTGACCCTGGAAAATAGCAGGCAAGCTTCCCCTGGAGTCTCCTTTAATATTATTTTTAAGGAATTTTATATGTGGTATTTTGAAGTTTGATTTTGCTTCATCATTTTGATATTTGCTCATAATGGATTTTTTGCATTAATTATGGGTTTTAAAAATATTGCCCTTAAATATCATTTGTCTTGATGACTGATTTTTGTACCTACTTAAATTTTATACCCAAATCAAATGTCTCATTTCCCTCACCACAGTCCGAGGCTTGGGATTCAGCATGTGGACCTTAGTTGGGATTATCTCTAAAGAGTAACTTTTTCTGGACACATCAGAATTCTTTTTTAATAACATGTTCACTTCCCAAACCCCTCCCACTACTCTAAAGGAAGCCTGCATTTGTGCTCTCTTCCTTGTTATACTGCCTCCCTTTCCCTTCTCTCCAGCCATAGACTACCAGGAACAGACCTGTGCTTAAATAGTGGGGTATACTACTTGAAGCTGAGGAGAAAATACAACATGGGGGACTACGTGGAATGCCAGTAAGAAGGTATTAGAAAATACTCTAGGATTTGCGTTGCTTTAGTTGAATTGAGGGAAAGTTTAAGGAGGTGGGGCTTTGCTCTGATTGGATGCCAAAGAGAGGCATAATTCCAAGTATGTATCTTAATAAATTTAAGGTAGATGGAGGGACATAAGACTGAGGCTGAAGCTATAATCATTAAAGCAACAGCAGTCACTCATAAAAGTCAGAAAAGATGGATAGTTGGTCATATGGTTAGAGCAATATCCATGTTTTATCTGTGCTCAGAAATAATTACAGAGTGGACTTGTGTTTGTCTTGATCTATTCAAGTGATGGAATGGCTTTCTGTAATGTTGAAGTTCTGAGAATTTGTTTTTGTTCAATAGGAGAACAGCAAGATCTGTTTGATAATACTAGCTAGCTCCCATATGTCAGAGGCTGAATTTTCTTTTCTGATTCCTGACACAGCCTAAGGATTATACAGCAGGAGAGGGAGAAATATTACTGTTATGTGCCCTGTGTCTAGCATCCTGTGGAAAAGGAAAATGGGTGGAGGCACAGATAGAATGTAAAAAGGGAGTCAAGTGCAGAGGTCTAGAGATTGCCAACATCAGAGGGGGCAGGAAGAGGAAATCAAAGGCAAAATAGTACCATTTGAGACTAGTAGGCTAGGTTAAATTCCAGAGTCCTCAGATCATTAAAATGTTCCCTGGATTTGAAACAATCATCATGGAGAATCATCTGAGAAAGAAGGTAGAGGTGAAAACTTGATTATAGGGAGTTGATGATTATAACTCTTCAAAATGTTTAATCTGATAGATGGAATCAAAGTTGAACAATTGATTCATGTCAGTTTTCCCAGCATGCACAGTGAAACTCCATTTACCTCCTATCTGAACCCAGCATGATAACTCTTGATTAGCTACTCAACCAGAAATCTGTCCTAGAACTCTCTTCCTCATCACACTTCCCTTCCTTAGGGAATCCTTCCTGAGTCCTGACAAAGACAATGAAGCCCTGTTACACCAGCACAGAGATCTCATTCACAGTTCCTCAAGGCAAGAGGAAATGAGTTTTAAGTACCTGGTGTTTGTTAAGGTCTGTCCCCTCATGAAACTGGAAGTTACATAAGGGTAGATACTGTGACTTGCATTTCCTTGGTCATGGTGCCTTAATATCCTAGCATAATCACTGACTCAGAATTGATGCACAACAAATATCTGTGGAAACATTATTAAAACTGTTTCTGGATATCATTTGCAATTTGTTCTCTATTTAATAATGCTAAACTGTAGTACAATCATAGAAGAAATACTGGAACATTTTAATAGTTAAATAATGTTCAATTCTTAAGTGGCCTAAAGGAGCATCTTCAATACCTATTCTTATCCTTAGTGATCCCTGCCACTCACACACATTCATTAATCAAAGCCAAGTTTACACAGTCATATTGGCTGGTGATTTCCAAACTTGGCTTCACATTCAAATCTTCTGGGAAGTTTTACCAAGTACAGTTTTGTTGTACACCATCCAGTCAAATTATATTTATGGAGAGGCCCAGAGGTTTAAGAGAAAGACCTTCTGAGGAGAGGAACTGGGAGCCAAGTAAAAAGCACAGGGCTTTTTACATTATCCAAATCTGATCGCAGTGTCACAGCTTTTACAAATTTCCTATCTCTGGCACCCAAATGGCCCCTTTCTTCCAAGGGCCAGTCAGTACTTCCTATTCCAACTTATTCTGCAAGTCTTGGATCTATGTTGGGTGGGTGATAGCAGCCATATGTATGTGTGCATGTAGAAGGTGGAGGTGAGGTACTTCCTCCCTGGGAGTGGGAGGGGAATCAACCTCAGAGGAAGCCTGCTCACTGAGCCTGGGTGCTGAGCAAAGTGTCCTTCTAAGGAGTGATCTGTACTGTCCTGGGGAAATTAAACCCATATTCTAACTAAAATAGTGTACAATTCTCAGAGCATACTCTTTTGTAAAATAAAGGAAACTTTACTGCTTCCCTAGTTTGCAGAGGTGCATACCTGGAGTCAAGAAGCTAAGTGAAGCAGAACAATAGTCAATCCTATGCCTGTTTAACTCAAGAATTCCAAGTCAAATCCCTCTTTCCAAGCTGGTCTCTCTTGTCCCTATCACCTATAAGGGTTCTTAGTACCAGGTCCCAGCTTCTTGCCCCAAGGAATGTGACATTTACCCCCCTCTATGATTGTAAAATTCTCTCCCTCTCTGATTCCACAAACATCCATAGTCCCTTTAAAGACCTTATAGAGCTCATATAGAGTTCAGAGATATATCTCTGGGTATCTAAGCAATGAAAATAAAAGATGCATAGATATGATGAGGGTTATCTGTTGTGTCTATTGAGCATGTGAGTCTTAGTTTAGGATCTCCTCTTAGATTCTGAGGGGATATTTGCATGCTACTGGTTTATTAGGCAGTGTGCAGCAGAATAACACCTGTTAGGAAGTGAGGGAAGCAGGATTGGGCAGAGGCAGAAGTTGAACAGGATACATTTGCAGTAGAGGTCTCAGCAATCCCACTGGGAGTTTTGGACCTGGATCATCCTTCTGCATTGTTCCAAGATAACGGGAACTTTGTACCTATGCATCAACTGTCTTTAGATGTGGCTGCACCTAGGAGAGGTGGAACTGGGTGAGGCATTTTCCAATACTCCTGGCAGCAGGGAAATGATAGCTTTGGTCTGAAGTGGGATCTGGGAAGTGCACCCCAGCATCACTACAGCTACCAACAGGTAGTTTCCTATTTATCCTCCTTCAGGTTAAGTAGTATGTAGATGGGAGTAGGCTATCAGGTCAAAGGTCCACTCTTAAAAGCCCACAATCTTTAGCAAACTGAAAGCTAGTGGTAGCATTTCTCCCAGGGACAGAGGCACAAGGCAAATATGCTTCTATGAAACACCTGATGGAGGCTAGGGTCAGTTGGTATGGAGCCAAGTTAAGAATTTGGGGTTTTGACCTAAGAACAAAAGGAAGCAGGTGGCAGATTTTAAGCAGCAGAATTCCAGGAACAGAAGTATATTTTGAAAATACCTCTTGCTGTATTTTGGAGAAGAGATTGTTTGAATTGGATGTATGAGGTAGGATTAAGGGCAGCTGGCATCCTGGATTGTTAGGAGGCTCTAACATTTTGCTGTCCCAAACCAGGGCTGTTGTAATGAGATTAGAATTGGATTTAAAGGAATTAATAATTGATTGGATGTAGGGGGAAAGTGAAAGTATTGGATGTTCCCAGTCAGGGAGATAGCAACTATTGGGGGAGAGCAGGTTCAGTTTTGGACAGGTGGAGTGTTTGGTGCTATTCAGAGACTGAAGTTGAAATGTCTAGTTGGCAGTTGGATTTACGGCTTTGAAATTTACTAAAAATACTGATTTTAGACTCTTTTTTTAAAAAAAACAATTCATTTTATTGATACATATTAATAAAGCCTACAATTCATCCAAAGTGTACAATCAATGGCGTTTGGTATAATCATATATTTGTACATTCATCAATTCAAATATTATTATAACATTTCCATTATTCCAATTATAATAAGAATAAAACACAAAAACAGAAAACAAATGAAAACTCATCATCTCTCAATCTTTCTATGCTTCCCTGCCTTACATAGCTGCTATTTTTTTTTGTATTTATATATTGTATAGATGGAGTCAAGCAATATATAGTACCTTGTGTCTAGTTTCTTTCCCTTAGTACATTTCCTTTTTTAAAAAAACATTACTGGAAAAATATTATATATGGCTATATACTACATTCCATAGTTTGCTTTTGTTGTATTTTTGCCTGATATTAACATCTTGTAACAATTGTTCAGTTTCAAATAAAAACAGTCTTATATATGCTATATTCCACATGAGGTGTTACTGTGCTATACAGTCCCATGTTTCATTTTATAGCTTTCCTTCTAGTAATATACATGACCTTAGACTTTCCCTTTAAACCACTGCCATATCCATACAATAGCACTGCTACTTGCAAACACTAAGGTGTGCTTTCATCTTTTCTATGCAATTCTAAATATGAACAACCTTTTTACGAATTTTGCAGATTACCCCTCAACTTTCCCTTCTCTAAACTCATTCTATTTCCTGGTGAACTATGTTCAAGTTTTTGACTCCAGGAGTTTATACAATATAGTTAGTTCAAAATAGCACAACCATACACTATTTGTCATTTCGTGTCTTACTTGCTTCTCAACATACACCCTCCAGGTTGATTCATGTTGTCATATGCTTCACAACATGATTTTTTCTTAAACCTGCATAATGGTCCATCATGTATATACACCAAAATTAGTTTATCCATTCATCAGTTGATGAACAACAGATTGTTTCCATCTTTTGGCAATTGAGAATAACGCTGCTATGAACATTGGTGTGCAGATGTCTATTCGTACCATTGCCCTCAGTTCCTCTGGGTACATAACTAGTAGTCGTGTTCCTGGGTCACATCACAAATCTATATTCAACTTCCTTATAGATTTGGACTGCCAAGCAGTCCTACACAGTGGCTGTACCACTCTATTTTTCCAGCAACAATGCATAAGCACTCTTTTTTTTTTAATGTATGTTTTTATTCCACTGTGTTTTCTTTTTTTTTTTTTTGGTTACATATCCCTCCCCCTCTTTCTGCTTGCTCTTGCTGTGTTCATCGTTTTGCATTCTTCTGTGTCTGCTTTTTGTCTCCCTCCATTGCAGCGATGTGCCAAGTCAGCCCACCACACAGGCAGCCTGCCCGCTCATGGGCAGCTTTGTTCCATTCATGGGTGGCGGCTCTGCTCCGTTCCCAGGTGGCGGCTCTGCTCTGTTCCCAGGTGGCTTGCCCTTCCAGTGGTGGCTTTGCCTTGTCCATGGCGGCTTTTTGCTCTGCCCATGGCAGCTCTGCCCTGCCCACAGCAGCTTTGCCCTCTCAAGGCGGTCTGCCCTCTTTGGAGTGGTCCCTGGGAACCAAACCCAGGGCCTCCCATGTGGTGAACTTGTGCCCAATCCACTAGGCTACAGCTGGCCCCTGCATAAGCATTCTTATCTCCCCACATCCTCTCTAAAACTTTCCAACTTTTTAATAGTGGCATTCTAATAGGAATGGAATTATATCTAATTTTAGTTTTGATTTGCATTTCCCTAATTGCTACTGTTGTTGAACACTTTTTCATATTTTTTTCACCATTTGTATTTCTCCTTTGGACAAATGTCTATTCAGGTATTTGCCCATTTTAAAATCAGATCCTTTATCATTTTAATGTTGGGTTGTATGATCTCTTTGTATATCTTGGATATTAAACCATGATTGGACATGTGATTTCCAAATATTTCCTCCCATTGAGTCACCTTCTTTCTCACCCTTCTGACAAAGTTCTTTGAGAGGCAAAAGTATATAAGTTTGAGGAGGTCCCCTTTATCTAACTTCTATTTTGTTGCTTGTGCTTTGGGTGTAAGAGCCAGCAAACCACCAATTACCAGAAGATATTTAAGATGTTCACCTATATTTTCTTCTTGTAGTTTTATGGTCCTGGCTTTTATATTTAGGTCTTTCATCCACTTTGAGTTGATTCTTGTATAGGGAGTGAGATAGGGGTCTTCTTTGAATCTTTAGGTTATAGATATCCAGTCCTCCCAGTGCTATTTGTTGAAAAGAATATATTGCCCTGGTAATGTGGACTTGGTAGGTTTGTCAAATTCAGTTGGCTGTAGTTGGTCCCTCAATTCTATTCCACTGATCAATGTGTCTATCTTTATGCCAGTGTCATGCTGTTTTGACCCCTGTAGCTTTGTAATATATTTCAAGATCAGGCAATAAAATTCTTCTACATTTCTCTTCAATTTTAGGATGCTTTTGGCTATTAGGCTGCACTTTCCCTTCCAAATGAATTTGCCTTGTCTACTTTTGTAAAGCATGCTGCTGGGATTTTAATTGGCATTGAACTGAATTTATAAATCTGTTTGGGAAGAATTGACATCTTTGCAATATTTAGTCTTCCAATCCATTAACATGGGACATCTTTCCATTTGTTTAAGTCTTCTTTGATTTATTTTAGCAGTGTTTTGTAGTTTTCTAAATATTGGTCCTGTACACCTTTGGTTAAATTGATTCCCCGGCATTTGAGTCTTTTTGTTGCTATTATAAATGGACATTTTCCCCCTGATTTCCTCCTCAGATTGTTCAATACTAGTGTACAGAAGCATTACTGATATTTGCTTATTGATCTTGTATCCTTCCAGTTTGTTGAATTCATTTATTACCTTATTTCATAGCTCTTGTTATAAACAATTCTGAATTTTCTAAATATAGGATCATGTCATCTGCAAATAGAGAAGCTTCTTCCTCTTTTCTTATTTGGATGCCTTTTTATTTTTTTCCTCATCTAATTGCTCTAGCTAGAAATTCTAGCACAATGTTGAATAACAGTGGTGACAGTAGGCATCCTTGTCTTGTTCCTGATCTTAGAGGGAAAGGTGTTTCCCCATTTAGTATGATGTTGGCCGTGGGTTTTCCATATATGCCTTTTATCATATTGATGAATTTTCATTCTATTCCTATCTTTTGAAGTATTTTTATCAAGAAATTACTCTGGATTTTGTCAAATGCCTTTTCTGCATCAATCCAGATGATCATGTGAATTTTTTCCCTTCAATTTGTTAATGTTGTGTATTACATTAATTAATTTTCTTTTGTTGAACCATCCTTGCATACCAAGAATAAACCTCATGGTGTATGATTCTATTTATATGATGCTGGATTCTATTTTTAAGTATTTTCTTGAGAATTTTTGCATCTATGATCATTAGAGAGATTGGTCTGTAATTTTCTTGTAGTATCTTTATCTGGCTTTGTTATTCAGGTGAGGTTGGGTCATAAAATGAGTTGGGTAATTTTCCCTCCTCTTCAATTTTTTGGAAGAGTTTAAACAGGGTTGGTGTTAATTTTTCTCAAAATGCTTAGAAGAATTCATTTGTTAAGGCAGCTTATCCAGATCTTTTCTCTTTTGTGGGATTTTGGTGACTGTTTCAATCTCTTTTAATGTGATTGGTTTCTTGAATTCTTGCACGCCTTGTAGAGTCAATGTAGGTTGTTTGTACATTTCTAGGAGTTTTCCCATTTCATTTAGGTTGTCTAGTTTGTTGGCACACAGTTTCTTATAACATCCCCTTATGATCCTTTCAATTTCTGTGTGGTGACCATAACTTCTCCTTTTAATTTCTGATTTTATTTATGTACAGCACCTTTTGTTTTTTTGGTTAGTCTAGCTAAGGTTTTGTCAATTTCATTGATCTCTTCAAAGAACCATTTTTTGGTTTCGGTTACTTTCTCCTTTGTTTTGCTATTGTTGTTGTTGTTCTCAACATCATTTATCTGTGCTCTAATCTTTATTTTACCTTTCCTTCTGCTTGCTTTGGGATTGATTTGCTGTTCTTTTTCTAGTTCCTCGAAGTGTTCAGATAAATCTTTGATTTTAGCTCTTTCTTCTTTTTTTAATATAGGCATTTAGGACTATACATTTCACTGTCAGCACTGTATCCCATATGTTTGATAAGTTTTGTTATCATTTTCATTTGTCTGAATATATTTATTTACTAATTTCCCTTACAATTTCTTCTTTGACCAACTGATTGTTTAGGAGTGTATTATTCTACATCCACATTTTTGTGAATTTTTCCCCTTTCCCATTAATTTCATTCCATTATTATCTGAGAAAGTGCTTTGTATAAGTTCTGTGTTTTTAATATTTTTGAGACCTGTCTTTTGACACAACATGTGGTCTATCCTGTTAAAAGATCTATGAGCACATGAGAAGAATGTATAACCCACTGATTTGGGCTGCAACATTCTGTATACATCTGCTAGATCCAGCTTGTTTATCATATTGTTCAAGTTCTGTTTCCTTGTAGATCTTCTGTCTAGTTGTTCTAATGATGTGAGTGGTGTGTTGAAGTCTCCAACTATTATTGTAGAGATGTCTATTTCTCCCTTCTGTTTTGCCAGAGATTCCTTCATGTATTTTGTGGCACCCTGGTTAGGTGCATAGATATTCATGCCTGTTCTTCCTCATGGATTGTCCTTTATTATATATAATGACCTTTTGTATCTCTTAAAACTTTTTGGCATTTAAAGTCTATTTTGTCCAATATTAGTATAGCTATCCCTGATCTTTTTTAGTTACTTTTTCCATGGAGTACATTTTTCCAAACTTTTACTTTCAGCTAATTTATATCCCTGTGTCTAAGGTAAGTCTCTTTGGGGCAGTATGTAGGCTCATGCTTTTGTTGTTGTTTTAATTCATTCTGCCAGCCTTTATCTTTTGATTGGGGAGTTTGATCCATTAATATTCAACAATATTGTTATAAATGCAGTATTTACTTCCACCATTTTACTCTTTGGTTTTCATATGTCATATCTTAATTTTGTCTATCTTTTTACTCTTTTTTATCCTTTCTGCTAGTCTTGCCTTCTACACTCTCATCCAAGACTCTCTCTCCTATATATTTTGGTTTCCAAGATTCCCATCAATTCTTCCTGCAATGGTGGATTATTTTTCTATCATCTCGTTTTGTTTCTGTTTGTATTTCTGGATATTTTAAATTCACCTTCATATTTGAAGGACAATTTTGAAATATAAAGAATTCTCAGCTGGCAAACTTTCTCTTTCAGTATCTTAATTGTATTATAATACTGTCTTCCCACTTCTGTGTTGCTCAGGTGCTGGCTCCCAGGGCAAAAAATGACGTGGACCCTCCCACTCTGGAAGGGCTCCTGGAACACAACAGACCAAATTTCTTGACTGAAAGCTGAATCAGCCTTAGGCTGTGTCCCTTGTCCCTCTCTCCCCTTTCATATGCAGGTGGACCTGTGTGGCCCACTCTGCTGTTTCTGGCCAGAGCCTGGAGAATTCAAAGCTATCTGCCCCTTGGGTGGGAGAGGCACTAGTAGCTGCTGCTGTAGCTTTAACTCACAGTTTGCTCTCAAGATTCTTTTCCTGTGCCCTCTCTTCTGGATGGTCTCCAGCCTTCCCCTGGTATCCCAAACCCTAGAAAAGAATTTTTTCAAGCCATTTCTGCCTGTCCTTTAGCTATTTAACTGGGAGAGAAGTGAGTCCTCTGTCTCTCTAATCTGCCATCTTCCCAGAAATCTACAAATATAGACTCCTTAAAAGAGACAGGGTGGTTGAACACTTTAACATGGCCAACATTAACTCTGGAGTCAATTAGAAAAAGGCCTTTTAAATTCTACATTTTGCCTTTACTTTCTTGTTTTAACTCTGAAAAACAAACCCATTTTAAATACTCAATATTCAGTCAGAAAGTTTTTCCCATCAGTTTTATCTTGTTGGAAAAAAGAAAAGAACACACAGTTGATCTGTTAAACTAGGCTTCTCTCCAGTTGCATGGGCCATAATCATATCCATTTTCCTTGTATGGGTCTTTATTCAGATGGATTTAACCAGTAGGGTGGGGGAAAGATTTGTTTACTTTGATTGCATCTCCTAAGTCAGTAGTCCTCAAAGTTTAGGCAGTCCAGAATCACCTGGTGAGTTTGTTAAAACACAGATTGATTATGGCTCTTTCCTTCAGGTTTATAAACAGGTTTACCAAGGACTCCAAAACTTGCATATTTAATAAATTAATATTTGTACCTGATGCTGCCAGTCTTAGAGGTCACACTATTAAAGCTGGCTTCATATAGGGAATGAATAGATAGATCTGGAATCTGGCATAAAAGTCCATGTGGACACTGATGACCCAAGATGGCTGCTGGAAGATCCTTGCAAGATTTCTCCCAGAAGCCAGATGTTCCAGATAATTCTCCCAGGACATTATCATTGGCCCCACCTGGGGGATTGATAGGTGAGGTAATCAATCAAAACAGCAAACACCTGGGACTCCTTCCATGCCATTAGCAAAGAGGTGGAATAATTAACAATTTAAAAAGCAGGCACAAAGATCAAATCACTCCTTCTGCTCCTCTTCCTGACCCCTGCCACCCCCTGCTCCGCTCCCGGTGGCTTCCGTGCTCTGCTTGGGGCACTTGTGACTTCTGCACCCTGATCTAGCCCTGTGTCCTCTGCGCAGACCAACATGCAAGTAAAATCTGGGCATTTATAATCTATAATGGAAAATTGTAGTCTATAAATCAGCCCTCTCTATCACTCTTCAGCCCCTTACCCTCTGCCAAGGACCCATGACTTGTTATTTTCTCCCATTTCTTTTTTCTCCCATTTCTTTTCTCTCCCTATCTTAATAAATTGTTGGCCTCACTTACCTGATGTGCTCTGAAATTCATTTCTGCAGCATAAATCAAGAACCTAGACTAAATCCAGTAACACTATGAAGACAACTGCTCCAGACTATTGCTTTAAAATTATCCTTATTGTATCTTCAACACACCTTCTCCTCCCACTCCACTAAAATTGTTCTTTCTAATTTCATCAATAATCAAGATTTTCAATATTACATATTACTATATTTAGTAAATTTCTTGATTGTAGTAATGATGTGATTATATAAGACATCTCTTCATTTTTGGTATGTTAAAGCTAAAGTATTTATTTATTTATTTATTTATTTA
>PVKH010019498.1:0-14845 GCA_004027955.1 Chaetophractus vellerosus
TTTTAAACATTTAAAGTAATGTGCAAAATTGTACCAACATGTTCATAATCTTAAATCAGAACTAGCATTACTAAATGTCTTCAGGGATCATTTGTGTTATATATAAAGAGAAATGGATGTCAGTGTAAAATAATGGGGTAACTGAGAATCTAGGAAAGAGAAGGGTCCTGCCCTAACTAATGCCATTCAAATTCAAATTGTTTTATGAGACTGGGCAGCAAAGTCAAAGTGAATCTAGCCTGTAAAATATTCCATGGCACCATTATATTATCCCTGACCCTTCCTAGATGAAATGTGTAATTACCTAGGAAAATACAAATTATCAAAATCTGTTAAGGAAAAATAGGTTTAAAACAATGACCTATTCCCCCAAAATCATCAAAAGTATTTTATCAGCAATTTCTAGGAGAAAAATGCATAAATAAGGAATATATAATTTTCATCTTAATAAATAATTCAGGATGATTAAAAAATATGGAGTGCATCACAATTTATTTAATGAAGCTAAAATAACATATATCAAAATCAAAAAAGTCCAGCTCAAAAAAAATAAAAATGAAAGAATCTCACTCCCTCAAAAGAGCATTTTCAAATAGAATTTAATGTTATGTTAAAAATACTAATATGCTATTAGTGTTCATCAAATAATAAAATTGGTATTCCATATTAGAAAACCTATTATCTAACTCACTTCATTAATAAATTCAATGAAGGGCTACATGAGCTAATGGAGGCAAGCATAAAACAAATGAAATTTGATGCACATTCAAGATAAAAATTATTTAAGAATTAGAAGTACAAAAAAAACTTCCCTCTCTTCTTAAGCCTGGAAAATTATATTAATAAAGGCCCTATATTAAACATTATAAACAATTTTGAAATATGCTAAGAATTCCTATTAAAGACAGAGATAAACATCAGAGCCCAACATCACATCAACTATTTATCTTGTACTGATCTTAACCAACACAATATGTGGAGGCAATAAGTTATAGGCATAAATATTAGAGAAAGGAAAGAAAATACAACCAAACAAGCCCTAATTTTAAGATACTTTTTCAAATTATACATAAATAGACTTACTAAAGAATTCAGAAAGATGACCAAATGAAAGATCATTTTACAAAAATAATAGCCTTGCTATTTAACAGAAATAACCCATTAGAAAAAATAATAAAAAACTATTTACTTTATAATGTCATCAAAATCCTTAAATACCTAGGAAAACACCCATAAAGATATCCAAACATCCTTTTCAAGGACATAATAATAGTTACAATTATTTTGAGGGAGATGGAAGTTACACAACGCTGTTCAGAAAAGGACTTATGAACCAGTTGTTGGGAGCACTATCAGAAGCCTTCAGCTCTCAGCCCCTTCAGCAAATGCCTCAGTTGCAGTAAAACATCTTGTCCAAAGTCATGCTTTTACATGGTGTGCCACAACCAAGTACTGATACAGGCAGTGAGTGGTGTAAAACTTCGAACACTTTGGACTAATAAATGTTGAACGTGCCCAGTGTACTTTGCTAGTGTCATGGAATCTGAGTGACAGTGTGACTTCTTTTTCAGTCCAATCTTGCTTCTTTCCCCTCCCTTCTACCTCCCTTCTACCTGTGCAAATCCCCAGGGTGCAATCTAATAAATATGGTGCATGTTCAACAACATCTGGCTCATCTTTCCAGATAACCTAACAGGCAGCATTTTGTGCGAGGAGAGGACTGATAAAATAAGATGATATTTTAGAGTTGAATCACTTGCTTCTGGCTGTCAATAAATCCCATCACTGCTAGCAAGTAAAGCACAGATAGTCCTGGCATACAGTGAATTTCCAATTTTCTAGTGGTGATTTGAGTTGGTGCTGGTGGAAAGAAATGAGCAGTCAGGGGAATAAATTAGGTCATTGAGAGATTTAGGTGGTGGGGTGTGGACAGTAATTATAAAGATGATGAAATTGAATGGCTATTGATAAGCTTTAGTGACTGCTCTGGAATCATCAGAGTACACAGGGAACCTGTTAGAAATGCAAATAACCAGACCTCACCCCAGACACATTGCATAAAGAACTATGCGAGTGGGGCCCAGCAATCAGTATTTCTAAAGGCCTTCCTGATGCTGCTGCTGCTGATGTACTGCTGTAGAAGGCAATTACAGGCAGTTGAATGCCAAGTGTGAAAGTGGAAGTAGACTAAACATTGTAGATCATCTCCTGCAGCAGGAGAACAGAAAAAGCAAAAGACAAGGCCCAAAAAAATTTGGCAGAGTACCAATAGTTTAAACTCCTAGTCAAGGGAGTTCAAAGTCTCAATCTAATTTGAAATAAAGGCATTTCAGTTGATACTCATGAAAATATGGGATCCTCAGATTGCTTCTAACTCTCTGAGCCTTCAGAAATGGTGAATTTCCATAAGGAGATAGCACCTCCCCTGTCATGCATACAAGACAAGGCCAATATCTGACAGATACATCAATAAAGAAAGAATGAGACTTTTTAAGCTTTGGATAATTTATTATTTATGTATGTAGTGAAAGAATGATTCCTTAAAGGTGTTGGCTCCCTAAGCCATTGTGTAGGGCAACACCACAAAAAAAAGGACTGGATGATTACAAAATGAATGACAAGACACCATTTTGTTCAGCTGCTTATTCCGGACTGCAGCAAGGTAGTTTTATAGCCTGCAGCTACAGAGTCAATGCAATCCCAATCAAAACTCCAAAAATCTTTGCAGAAATGGAAAAGCCAATCATTAAATATATATGGAAGGGTAAATGGCCTCAAATAGCCAAAAACATATTGAAAAAGAAGAATGTACTTGGAGGACTCATACTTCTGATCTTTAAACTTATGACAAAGCCACAGTAATCAACATGACATGGTACTAGAATAAGAACAGACTTATAGACCAATGGAATCACATTGAGAGCTCAGAAATGAACCCTCATATTTATGACCAACTGATTTTTGGCAAGGGTGCAAAATCCACTTTATCTGAAAAGAATTGTCTTTTTAAAAAATAGTGCTGGAAAATGTGGATCTCCATTTACAAAGAATGAAAGTGAATCCCTACCTCACACCATATACAACAATCAAATCAAAATGGATCAAAAGCCTAAATATAAAAGCCAGAAGTATCAACTTCTTAGAAGAAAACACAGGAAATCATCTTCAGGAACTTTTGATAGATAATGGTTTATTAGATTTTAGACTGAAATAACAAGCAACAAAATAAAAAAGTAGATAAATTGCACCTCACCAAAAATATAATGTTTTGTAACTCAAAGGACTTAATCATGAAAGTGAAATGGCAACCTACACAACTGGAGAAAATATTTTTGGAAATCACATATCCCATAAGTGTTTCATGTAAAGAAATCTTTCAATTCAACAACAAAAAGACAAACAATCCAATTATAAATGGGCAAATGACTCAAATAGATATTGGCATCATTAGCCAATATGGAAATGCAAATTTAAACTACAATGAAATACCTTTTCATATTCACTATAATGGCTACTATTAAAAAATGGAAAATTACAAGTCTTGGACAGCATGTGAGGTAATAGGAACCTCATTCATTGCTGGTTGGAATGTAAAATGGTACAGCTGCTATGGAACACAGTTTGGCAGTTCCTCAGAAAATTAAGTATATAATTACTATATGACTCAGCAATCTCACTTCTAGGCATACACCCCCAAACAATTGAAAACAGGAATTCAAAGAAATATTTGCACACAGATATTCATATCCACATTATTCACAATTGCCAACAGTTGGAAGCAACCCAAGTGTCCTCAACCAATGAATGAATATACAAAACGTGGTATATACATACAATGGAATACTATTCAGCCATGAAAAGCAGTGAAGTTCTGATACATGTGACAACATGAGTTTACCTTGAAAACATCATGGTGAGTGAAATAAGCCAGACACAAAAGGCCAAGTATTACGTGATGTCACTAACATGAAATACTTAGAATAAGTAAACCCATAGAGTCAGAATCCACAATATAGGTTATATGTGGGACAAAGTGGGAATAGGGAATAAATATTTAAGGCTTCAAATGTACAGTTTCTATTTAGGATGATGGACAAGTTTTAGTAAGATGTGGTGATTATTATAGCACAACATTGTGAACATAAAGAACAGCACTTAATTATGTATTTTAATGTGGTTAAAGGGGAAATTTAGGTTGCCTATATGTTCCAAGGATAAAATTAAAAAAAAATCCATGGAAATGCACAACACTAACATGACTCCTAAATTAATCAGTGGGCATAGTTAATAATACAATTATAAAAATGTGCTTTCAACAATTGTAACAAATGTACCATACCAATGCAAGTTGTTAATAATGAGGTAGAATATGGTAATCCTGTATTTTATGAATGTTTTGTAAACCCACAACTTCTCTAATAAAAAAGTAAAATATAAAACTAAAAATGAAATGAGAATAAAACATTTATTACTGACATGAAAAAATCTGACAGAGCATACTATCAAATTTGATTCACATATTGTTTTTAAAAGATAATCTATATTAATAAGAGGGATTTAGTATGAAGACTATAAAGATGACTTCATATTAGAAAATCCAGAAATACAATGATATCTGAATTTGTGTGGCTACTAAGAGATAAAATGAAAATGACAGCCCCATTCTAAAGCAGATGCCTAGAAATTCAATTGGTTGAAACTGGAAATAACATACATTTTCCATAACTTTCATTGCAAATTATACAAAATTATAAATCAATGTCATTGTAAATTTAACCATTATTTAATAATATTTTATGATTGACATAGACAAAATATATAAAAATATTGAATAATTATTATTTCTTTGCTCCTAAAAACTGTTACAGACTTTAAAAATATATAGATGGCAATAGACCATAATTTGCCCAGGTATAGGATCTATATATAATCCATCTTTAAGTCTCTCTTGAAGAACTTCTAAACAACCCAATAATGCTTTTACAATACCCTTTAATGGGCATTTAAAAGTGTCTATGGAACAAATTAATGCATGCACCATAGGGTGACAGTGAGCACTTCTATTTCACCCATCTAGTGAAAAATTAAAATTAAGTAAGCCATATATATATGCCAATTTTCTTATAAATTGCATACATGCACAAATTATTTTCTATTATATACACTGTAAAAATGCCAAAAAGAATATTTAAAATAATAATGAAATGATTTTTTTACATTTTATATATAAAATTAAACCCTTGATTTGAATTTATTCACTATTTTTCAAAATTCTTTTATGATACAGCGAATTGAAATTTTAGGTCTGATTTCAAAACACTTCAACACTTACTTTTAATATTTGTTGTAACTGAAAAAATTAATATAAAGGAATATAGTTACAAATAGAAGAAATACCTCCTAGTCTATATTTACTAAAACACCTTGCTTATTTCTAATTATATACAGCAGCTGTACAAATGATATGTTGAAGTCAGGCAATTAAATGTCAATATTCTCTAAAGCAGACTGTTAATTGGCTTTTAAAAAAATACCTGAAATCATTTTTCTATGCTTTTTTAAAAAATCAGTTTAGAAACGTGTTTCCAATATTGAAAATTTTGAGTTTTGTGATTTTCATAGCTAACTCTCTGCAGCATTCGTGGCAACAAAATAGTACAATTAGAAAAATATTTCCAAATAACAGTTTTCAAAAGGCTGTTTCCATAGCAATCGTGTCTTTCAAGAAAGCAATTACAGTCTCATTTATTGTTACATATTTATTGTTACATTTACAACTTTACCTTGAAGAGTATGTGTGTGTGTGTGTGTGTGTGTGTGTGTGTGTGTGTGTGTGTGTCTGTCGTCTGTCTGTCCTAAGGTCAGTAGGTTTATGTGTCTTTTCATATATGCCACAAAGCAAAATACTGATGGTCCTTTTTAATTATAGAAATGACCACACAATTGAAACACTTGGATTTCTCTTTTTCATAAAAAGTTTTAAATAGTTGCATAACCTTTTTTTAAGTTTTACAACTAAAACTTTCTTGCCCCAAGATAGTAAACTTCTATGAAATATAAGAATGTTTTTATACTCATCTGTCTTCCTACATTTTGTTTTTAAGAGTTTCTCATATAAAAGACAAATTTTAAAAATAAAAGAACATCTATGCCCATTCTGGAGCATGGAAACTGAAACACATTGCAGTATGCTGGAAGCTTATTAGTATGTGAGTGTCAATTTCAACCCCTTGCATTCTTTTTTCAAGACCCCTCCCTACCTGACCATTCAACATTCCAATTCAGTGAGAATGCTAATATCAGTCCCTACACAGAATACTAGTGAAGCTGAATGTTTCTGTATTTTTATTTCAGGCAAAGAAATGTGTGGAGTTCTAATATTTTCTCCCAAACCACTGACTTCTCTTGCACCCATTTCTCTTCTTTGGAGAATTTTACATTGATACATTAAATAATCATCTACATTGCTGCTTTAGAAATCACATTGGAAGCTTTTAAATATTTTCATAATTATATATATATTCATAGTAATATAAAAGAATAAATCTAATACATACATATGTATATTTATGTATGTAATATATTTGTGGTATGATTTTCATTGTGCAAAAGTGCCTTTTATCTTTTGTTATTTGATTACTTCAGTTCTGATTCCTTTGGAATACCAAGTTTCTAGGTGCAGTAAATTAAATTTGAAAAGCTTTACCAACATATATCAACAATAACAAGAAAAGTGTGCTCTTTGGCCCCATATGTTCCTTTTAGACTTTATTATAATTTGACAAATGCATAAGCATATGTATATAAGAATATTTATAAAAGTGATGTGAGAGGCAAAAAAATATACAATAAATATCCATCAACAGTTGTCGTGGTAATTACAATCCTGGTATTGCTAGAGAATGTGGTTTTTCCCAAGCCCTGGGAGGAGCTGTAGCAATGCATTCACATGGTCCAACATCAGTAACTTGATGTAAAGGCCCCTCAATAATCTCATTAATCCCATTTCTCACTACTTTCAGGGTTATAAGTAAGCACTCCTGATCCCCATATTAGCATAGAAAGCATCTCTTCTCTGTGCATTCAATATCAGATTTCTTTAGAGAAATCTCTCCTTGAAGATCCTTTCTCCCTTTCTCATAAAGAGGACAAGGAGGCTGAAAAATGGAATCAGGTCTTTCCGTTTCCTCTAAAAATGCTGCATCATCCAGGACTCAGTCACCACACTGAAAGGCAATATCTTTCATATTTTTATGTGTTGGCTGAAATTTCCATTTTAATATCTTGTGATATGTATAAAGCTAGAGGTATGCCTGTGTGCTTCTCTGATTGTAAATAGAGATGTCTAGATGAATGTTCCTCAAGTGACAGTGGAATTTTGATGAGTTTTATATTTCTTGTACTCTCATGTATGTTAAATGACATTTTTGAAATTTCATGTATTGCTCTTATAATCGCTGAAAACAATGTCTTTTGTTTATGTAAACAAAAACTATCTTTTAAATTTAAGATATTCCTGGAAGAGTGTTATAGCTATTAAAATAATTTTTCGAGTGTGACTCAACTCAATTCTCACAATAGCCTGAATGTAAACAGGATTATATGTATCTACATGTCATATATTTGATATAAATGCTGTATCTAAAATTCAAAAGGGTAATTGTTCCCTGAGGCTATTTACGTGTCATTCCATCTTTGGCTGCTCTTTTTCTGAGAGTACTAAAGAAAATTTCAAAGAGATGACATGGACAATTACAAGTCTGCCACTGGTCATGCTCTCTCTTAACTTGGCCTTTCTAGAAATGAACTCTGATGAGACATTGCTGAAGGTTCGTTTCACTTCATCTTCCTTGACATTTTTGTGACAACCACATTCTAAGATTTAAAAAGGAAAATTGCCAGTGACCTATTATGGTCAGTAAAAGGTTTTGAATTTTTATTTGTTTGGTTTTTTTTTTTCCCTGAGATGTGTCTTTTTGCATATGATCTCTTCCTTGAGAAAAATAAATTAAAAATGCTAAAAAAGTTATTTTTTATTCAAAGTTGAAATATCAGGTCTGTTGCTGTCTGAATGAACAAGATAAAACATACATCACCTTTATTCTGATTTGTCATCTATAGTGCATTTGGGAAATTGAAAAGTTGCTGAATCTTTACCTATTTTAACTTTCTTGTCAACCAATTAATCTGGAATAAAATTACAAATAACAGTAAACATTTCTGAGAATTCTGATTACACAAAACACATCTTTTTAAAAATTAGAAATATAGAATATTTATGTCATGTTTTAAAGTTTTGACTTAAATATTTGTTTTATTCTACATATTTTATAAATTAAGAAGATTCAAAAATAAACCACATTTTATTATTTTATCATATAAATTACAAAAATAAGCATTATCATAGAGTTTCCAGAATTGATTCATTATTATATGAATACTTTAATTTCAAAGAATTTCAAGCAGTGAGGACCAAACCAAAGTTAATTACCTTAGCTTATGCATTTGCTATTTTAAAATCATAATACTGAAAGATGTTGATATATAATTAAGAGAAGTAAAAATATCATTCAGTTTTATTATAGATCATATCTATCTATAACACTTCAAAAAACATCAACTTTCTTTACATACTTTAAGATGATATCCAGAAACATTGCTTATTTAGAAGACCTAAATAAGAACACGAAGGAAAGAAAAGACTGAATTGATATCAGTTGTTACATATTATTCATTTTTCTCCTATATTCATGTAAGCCAAGATTGCTACAAAAATCCTTTATTCTCATAATGTTTAGACTCACCCTTTTCCCTGACTGAACCCTAACTAGTGCACAGCTGTAATATAGGAAATATTAATAAGTGAATATCTGAGGACCAATGAAATACAGTATTTTTATAGCTTCCTCACTTAGCACAACACTGTCTTTTAAAAATCTAATTTTTATTTCTTTCTTCTAAAATATTAAGAAGTTTTGACAGCATTGAACAGTATATTACACTTTCCAAGTTGCTCAGTAAACTAAAATCTAAGCTTGAAAATGACTCAAGATTGATTTGAGGGTAGAATTTCCTCCCAAATTGTGGTGAGAGACTCACAGACATCAGAATCCCTCTGGATACTTTTAAAACTAATTATATCTGAGACCTCTCCCAGATATAATGAATTGGCATCTTGGAAGGGTTGTTGCTGGAAAATATGAATTCAGAACAGCTTCCCAGGAAATTTTCAAGATTGTTAAAGTTTGAGGAGTGTTTAAGTTTATCAAGTCATCCTAATTCTGTTCTCCACTTTTGGAGGAAATTCATGCATAAGAATTAACAAGATATAACATTTCTATTTCTTATTTCTTAGATTCCAAAAGTTTTGTATTGGGTAAAATAGTATGAAATTGTTATTAACTCAGAGTGGTGGTGATACTCTTTCCTTCCCACAAAAAGCAACCACTCTACATAAATATTTTTTCTTAATAAACATCAAAAATCTAGTAAGAGGTGCAGGTGATTATAATGGGAATACTTAGCATTTTTTTTGCAAGTGGTCCTATTGAATTAAGTTATTTTTACTCATGACACTCCTTTTAAAATAGATATTGTAGATACTGTAGAAAAGCCTATAATGTAAAATGTTATGGATATTTTCATCATCATTATTGCATTGTCATGAGCAGCACCTTTATTTCAAAAAATGTTGAATTTAATCAACTCTCACCTTTCCATCAGGAGAATCTTAGTCAATCATATTCAAGATGATGAAAGAAAAGAAAATATTATGGTAGTGTGATGTTTTGGAGCTGTATGTACTCCAGCAAAACCATGTTCTTAAATCTAATCCATTCATGTGCATTTGAACCATTGTAAATAGGACCTTTTGATGAGATTACTTCAGGTAAAGCGTAACCCCCTCAATAAGATGTGTATTAATCCTATTACTGGAGTCTTTTATAAGTGAATGAAATCCAGACAGAAATACTCACAGAAGCAAGATGTTGAAATCAACAAAACGTAGAACAGACGGGAGACACCAGCAGACAACACCATGTGCCTTGCCATGTGACAGAGGGCCAGGATTGTCAGCCACCAGCCTCAGAATGCTGATCTTTGGTCTTCAGGAAGAAAGCATTGCCTTGATGATGACTTAATTTTGACATTTTCCCAGTCTCAAAACCATGAGCGAATAATTTCCCGTTGTTAAAGCCAAATTATGTCATGGTGTTTGCTTAAGCAGATGAGGTAACTAAAACAATTAGGCTGAATTCTAAGATGGTGGGAAAGATAACTGCTTCCCGGAGTACACATCTTGTAGATCCTGTGAGAATGGGGAGAATTTATGGATATGAATGGATATGATGGGAGAGTCTTGCCACATGTATCCACTGTAGACAGTCCAAAATGTGTGCTTTCTTCTTCCACAGAGGATGCAGTTAACCCATGTCTATACTTCTGAACCACAATAACTTTGAAATCATAAATTTGCATTGTTCAAAGCCACAAAAATAGGAAAAAATACACCTTATTCTAAAATTAATTTGTGCTACTTATTTAATGAGGTCATTTTCTTCAAATGAAACTAAAGCCATTGTTTTGCCTTCAGTATTTTCATAAGCATAACTTTTGCTATCATTATAGATATGTCTTTGCAAACCTTTCAAGTGAACAGAATTGAAAGTTCATGTAGAACAAGAATTCATAAAAGAAAAACATCTTAAAATATGTGTCACACACTTAAATAACTTGAAAAAATATAAATTTTTTTCCAGGCCAAAAATCTGAATCTCTGTTATTCAAATTTAAGTTTACAACTCATAATTTCTGAAAATCTATTTTAAATAATTTTAGAAGCATTACTACATTTCTGGTCATTTTGATGATATAAAATTTAGAGATTTATTACATAAAACATTCAACACTGCAATTATTATTTACTGAAAATCTACCATGTGCTTAGCATGTAACCAAGTTTCTAATACATATGATTTTATTTAAATAAATATTCATTTTCCAATTGTTTGATAAAAGAATTTTTACCTAATTGTGGTTTTCATAAACAGCCCTGAAAAAGAAAAACAAAATGACCAAGTTCATATCAACGGTTACTCATAGGTCAGGAGATGGTTTCAAGAAAATATAGATGGCTGTGTTATATGTTTTTTAAACTTTAAATGTGTTTGTTTTCAAAATGTAAGTGTCGTATGTTATTAAGTTATAGCTTATATCTGGGCATCTATTGTCTTTAAACATGTTCCTGTTATATAAACCTCCTAGAAATACACTCAACTTTAAGTTTCTTTCTTTATTTTTGGACAAAATGTAATCAAAGAGTTAAAAAGGTGATGGGAGATAAAGCTTCTCTGTGAGTAGTTTGCAAAGAGAACCTGTATTAGTCAGCCAAAAGGGGTGTGTGCACTGCATCTACCTCGGGAGCCCATGAGGGAAGTAGACAGAAGAAAAACTCAGGCTGAGAGGGAAGCTTGTTCATACCAGCACAGCCGCCATCTGCTCCAGACAAACAGGCAAGCAAGCATGGCTGTTCTTTATTTGCAGGGTTATTCATACACTACTGTTACCACTCAGATGTTACACAGAAGGAACACAAAATGCAGCTCCCTGGAATCATTTCTGCTGTGCCCAGAAACTATGTGTGCTGGGCCAAGGATTTTATGAGCTAATAGCTGATCTAGTAGTGGGGCTGCTGCCCAAGACTTAACCCTTACAGTCCAACCCCGAGGGCAGCAGCCTTAGCAGCTGTGGGGGCACATTGCAACCAAACACCACAGCAGCAATATAGATAGCAAGAGCATAGAAGTATGGACCCTAAGCCTATTAGGGTTCTCCCAAGAGCCCATTGCCAAGTGCCTAGGGACTCCCACCAGTCTTGTACAGTGTCTACCTGTGTTTTCTGGATATTTTGTATTTCATGATTCATTTCTTGCAGGGCCCCGTGAATGGATCTTTAATAATCGGAAATATATATGCAACATTCAGTATGTATTAATGCACATGTACCCCCTTGTGCTGCAGTAATTCAATCTAGGGCCATGTGGTTTTCTAACACAACATAGCAGATTTCATCAGTTTCTTCTGTTATATTCTGAAGCATTCAGGGCTTGGGCAGTATGACGCACTAAGGTTCCTAAATATAATTCAACTTTGATGGCCCCTCTGCCAGGGAGGAAAATAGCTAACAGGTAAAACCACCAGGGTGTCTGTTTGGTCCTGTGCCATCTATGATATAGTGTGTCCCAATTTTGGGGTTTTTGATCTACAGTGGAAGCAATGCCACCTGGAATGAAGGAGTGTCTCCAAGTACAGTGCCCACTCCATTTGGCTGGGAGGTATGGCCACATATGGGGTCCACAGACCCACAAGTACCCAGCCAGCAGCCTGTCAGTGGGTTTGGCTCTGATGTATGGCTGGCCATTCCACCAGCAGGAACCACCCACCACTACTTGGGTAGCATTACACAAATTCGGAGGTACTTTCCCTGCTGTTTTTTTGGGATCCCCCTTTTGTTCTATACATTTTGGGGCAATGCTCCGCATTCCAACATGTCCAGCAGGGAGCCAGCCCCATCCACTATACAGGGCATGGCCAAACCATGGAGGATGTGGATCCATGTCCTGGTGGAGAAGTTTTTCAACATGTCGTCAAACCACTTCCCATTCTGCTGTCGCTCAGTCAGCTGTCTCCAACCGCATCCAATTGTCCTGTGTTGAGGGGGCAATACTCCAGGCCAAACCATCAACCAAACTGGCTGGCAGTTCAGTGCACCCCCAGCAGTGAGACACATTGTACACTTGAGCATAGGTGTGGGCCCAAGCCAGCAAGCTGCTAGTAGAACCCTTAGGGGTGGTAAGACAAAAGTGTAAGTGTACCTAGGAGAGGCAGATCATGCCCATCTAACAGGACACATCCCAATTGGTCGTCCCTAGACAGCAAAGTGCCACTTTGCAGTGTGTGCCCAGGGTGAGTACACCATACCCTTGGGCCTTCCGGCACAGCCAGTGAGACACTCTCTTCAACCTGTAACAGGATGGGGGAACTCATGATGGGCCATAATGCCAGAATGAACTCACCTTTCATTACGGTGGCTGAGGTGGCAGGTGTGGTCAGCATAAACCTCAGTGGCCAGACATCAGTAATCCAGGAAGTTTCATTTAATTGACGCTGTGCCCTGCCTCCCCAGAGACCACCAGAGCACCCTTCAAACTTGGGGAGCCTTTAAAGTCCAGGGCCATGACACAGAGACTGTTTCTCCTCCATGAATTATGGAGGGTGCTGGCAGCAGTACTCACCCTCCCTGCACTTGCAGTTTAATAGTAGATCCTTTGTAGTGACCTGTAATTGGATGGGGGCAGCTGCATGCTGCAACAGGGATTCTATTGGTGCCACTCCTCCCTGCTGGGGTTGTTCATTCAAACATTGTACTACCAACCAAAGGTGATCATGCCACCCCCACAAGGTTGGAGTTCCTTGGGCTATTGCCCACTAGCCTGTTTTAAGAAGAAGGCCATTCAATCATGCCAGCTGCTAAAGGATTGTAGGGCACATGAAATACCCATTGTATGTCCTGTCGGAAGGCTCATTGCTGCACTATTTGTCCATTGAAATGGGACCCTCTGTCACTTTCTATAGTCAATGACTGGCCGTAGATGGCACCCAGCTCTTGTAACGCTCACAAGGTCACAGCTTGGGTTGCCTGGGGGGCAGGATACACATAGAGCAGACCTGTAGCCATGTCAACAGCCCTAAGAGCTTATTGGCACTACTGACTCAGAGGTAGTGGCCTGATAAAATCGATCTGCCATCTTGTGAACGGGACATGGCCTCGCTCAATTTGACCCATACTTCTGGACAGTGGTTTTCGATGTATCAGTCTCTAGTGAAGCCACATGGCTCTGTCCAGAGCACTGTTTACCCTCAGGGTAAGCTTAGTCAACTGATCTGCTTCATCATTGCCCAGATGCAAAACAGGGCAGTGAGCCCCTATGTAGTACACTGTCACTTCTTTAGACAACCCCCATCCCCATAGGTCTCCCCACGGGGGCTGATGGGCTACTGACCAATCTATGTGCTTCCATTCTGGAAGCCACAGAGTAAGACCTTTAAATACCACACAAGTGTCAGTACATATCACTAAGGGCCCTGCTTCACAGCCTACTATGGGCCACACAGTTCTCAACTCAGCCCATTGGATGCTTTGAACAAACCTTAATTCATACCAAATGGTATCTGTTAGAGGGCACATTGCTATGGCAGTACATTGAGCCACCTGTCCTCGGCTGGCTCCATCAGGATTCCATTCCTGTTCTGGCACAGTACTTATCCTGGCTTTGTACAGGGAAACTTCCTCCTTAGGGACTTGCAAGGGAATCTCGGGGTCCAGTGTCCCAGCATACATCAAGGGACCTAAAACTTGTTGCAACTCTTTACTCAGTGGACTGGAAGAAAACGTGCTTCCCTGTTCCAAATAGGCCCCCCACTTAGCCTGTGTCATGGTCTGGGCCACCTATCCCTTTATGGGGTAAGTGGTGAGTATCTTTACCTGTCTGCCTGGGTTATGGTTCTTGTACTCTGTGCGGCAGTACACACAGTTGCCAATTGCTTCTCTATGAGACTGTAGTGCTTCTCTGCTTGTATCCACAGCTGACTCCAAAATCCTATTGGCTGTTACAACCGCTCAGTCCATTGCCTTAAGCCCCAACCATAGCCTTCTTCTGTGATGTACACATCTAATTCAAATGGGTGGCTGGGGTCCACCACTAACAAAGTTTGGGCTTGTTTAACAGCCCTTGTGGCTTGTACGAAGCCCTGCTCGGTCTCGTCAGTCCAGTCCCATTCACTT
>PVKH010019499.1:0-14840 GCA_004027955.1 Chaetophractus vellerosus
GGTGATCCTTTCTCATTCTTTGGTATATGGATATCCAGTTTTCCAAGCACTGTTTGTTGAAGAGGCCATTCTCTCCCAGTTGAGTGGTCTTGGTGGCCTTGTCAAATATCAGTTGACCATATATGTGAGATCTATATCAGAATGCTCAGTTCCATTCCATTGGTCATTATGTCTATCCTTGCGCCAAGACCATGAAGTTTTGACCACTGTAGCTTTGTAGTATGTTTTAAAGTCAGGTAGTATGATTCCTCCAATTTCATTTTTCTTTTTCAATTCATCTTTGTCTATTCAGGGTCCCATGCCCCTCCAAATATTTTTCATAATTTGCTTTCCCTATTCAGTAAAAAATACTGGTGTAATTTTTATTGGGATTGTGTTAAGTCTGTAAATCAGTTTAGGTAGGACAGACATCTTACTGATGTTTAGCCTTCCTATCCAATAACAGGGATTATGCTTCCATTTATTTAGGTCTACTACACTTCCTTTAACAGTGTTGTGTGGTTTTCTGTGTACAAGTCTTTACATATTTAGTTAAGTTTATTCATAGGTGTTTGATTCTTTTAGTTGCTATTGTAAATGAAGGTTTTTCTTGATTTCCTCCTCAGATTGCTCATTATTGATGTACAGAAATGCTACTTTTTTTGCATATTGATCTTATGTCCTGCCACTTTACTGACCTCATTTATCAGCTCTAGAAGTTTTGTTGTAGATTTTTCAGGGCTTACTATGTGTAGGATCATGTACTCTGCAAATACTGAAATTCTTCTTCCTTTCCAATTTGGATACCTTTTATATTTTTTTCTTGTCTAACTGCTCAAGTAAGAACTTCTGCCACAATGTTGAATAATAGCAGTGACAGTGGGCATCATTATCTTGTTCCGGAACTTAGAGGAAAGGCTTTAATATTTCACCATTGAATACACATTAGCTGTGGGTTTTTCATATATATACTTTATCATGTTGAGGAAATGTCCTTCTATTCCAATCTTGTGAAGTGTTTTAATCAAGAAAGTATGCTGTATTTTGTCAAATGCTTTTTCTTCATCAATAGAGACGATCATATGATTTTTTTTCTTTTGATCTGTTAATGTGGTGTATTACATTGATTGATTTGCTCTCTTGAACCTTCCTTGCATACCAGGGATGAAACCCACTTGATCATGGTGTATAATTATTTTGATTTATTGTGAATATGATTAGCAAGTATTATGTTGAGGATTATAGTATCCAGGTTCATTGGAGAGATTGGTCTGTTGTTTTCTTTTCTTGTTGGAATCTTTATATGACTTTGGTAGTAGGGTGATGTTGGCATCATTCCCTCCACTTCTTTTTTTTTTTTTTTCCCCTTTGGAAGAATTTAAGCAGGGTTGGTATTATTTCTTTCTGGAATGATTGGTAGAATTCAATTGCCAAGCCATCTGGTCCTGGGCTCTTCTTAGTTGGGAGGTTATTGATGCCTGCTTCAATCTCATTACTTATGATTTGTCTTTTGAGTTCATCACTTTCTTCTTTCATCAATGTAGTGTTTTTCTAGAAATTTGTCCATTTCATCTAAGTTATTTATCTTGTTGGCATACAGTTTTTTAAAGTATCCTCTCATGATACTCTTTATTTCTGTGGTGTCAGTGATGATATCCCTTTTTCCATTTTTTATTTTATGTATTTGCCTCTCCTCTCTTTTTTCTTTGTTAGTCTAGCTAAGCATTTGTCAATTTTATTAATCTTCTCAAACAAACAGCTTTGGGTTTTGTTAATTTTTTCTAGTGTCTTTTTTAAATTCTCAATTTCATTTAGTTCTGCTCTAATCTTTTTTGTTTCCTTCTTTCTGCTTGCTTTGGGATAATTTTGTTGTTCTTTTTCTAGTTCCTCTGAGGGTGCACTTAAGTCTTCGATTTTCAATCTTTCTTCCTTTTTATTTAAGCATTTATAGCTATAAATTTCCCTTTCAGCTTGGCTTTTGGTGCTTTCCATAGGTTTTGATATATTGTGTTTTCATTTTCCTTTGTTTCAAAGTAGTTACTGATTTTTTTTGCAATTTCTTCCTTGACCCACTGAGTATGTTGTTTAACTGCCATATCTTTGTGCTTATTCTGTTTCTATGCCTTTTTAATTAATTTCTAGCTTCATTCCATTATGGTCAGAGAAATTACTTTGTGTAATTTCAATCTTTGTGAATTTGTTGGTAATTGTTCTGTGACCTAGCATGTAGTCTATCTGGAGAACAATCCATGTGTACTTGAGAAGAATACATATCCTGCTGTATTTGAGTGTAATGGTCTGTATTTGTCTACTGTCCTCTAAAATATAATTCAAGGTCTCTGTTTCTTTATTGATCCTCTGTTGAGGTGTTCTGTCTAGTGGTGATAATGGAATATTAAATTCCCACACTATAATTTTAGAGGTGTCTATTTCCTCCCTTAGTTTTCCCAATGTTTACCTCATGTATTTTGGGGCACCCTGGTTAGATGAATAAATGTCTATGTTTGTTCTTTCTTCTTGATAGATTACCCATTTTATTAATATATAGTGCCCTTCTTTATCTCTTACAATAGTTTTGCATTAAAAGTCTATTTTGTCCAATACATGTATAGCTATTCCTGCCCTTTTTTGTTTATTGTTTGCATATGTATTAGCCAAAGGGGTGCTAATGCAAAATACCAAAAATCTGTTGGCTTTTATAAAGGGTATTTATTTGGAGTAGAAGCCCACAGTTACCTGGCCATAAAGCATAAGTTACTTCCTTCACCAAAATCTATTGCCACATGTTGGAGCAAAATGGCTGCCAATGTCTGAAAGGGTTCAGGATTCCTGGGTTCTTCTCATCCTGGGGCTTGCTTCTCTCCAGGCTCAGCTTCTCTGCTATCTCCACAAGGCCAGCTGTAGACTCTCAGGCTAACGGCTTGTTTCCATTCCCAGGGCATTTTCTCTTTCCTTACTTCCTGGGGTTCCAGCTCAAAAACTCCAACATCAAAACTCCAACTCATTCCTCTGCTCTGCTGTAGAGAGCCAAGGGGGCAGGAACTCAACGTCTTATTGACATGGCCCAATCAAAGCCCTAATCATAATTTAATCATGCTCAGGTACAGACCAGTTTACAAACATAATCCAATATCTATTTTTGGAATTTGTAAACAATGCCAAACTGCCACAGCATGTAAAATCATTTTCCAACCATTCACTTTCAACCTCCTTGTGTCCCTGGGTTCAAGGTGAGCTTTTTGTAGACAGCATATAGATGGGTCATATTTCCTTATCCATTATGCCAATCTCTGTCTTTTGATTGGAGAGTTTAATCCATTAAACATTCAATGTTATTACTGTTAAGGCAGTACTTAAATTAGCCATTTTTTCCATAGGTTTATATATTTTGTTTTTATTTCTTTTTTATCTTTTTGGTTATTTTTACTAACAATCTTCCTTTCTATACTCTCCTCCAACCTTCTCTCTTCTGTTTTTTTCCTTTCAACCTGAAGAATTCCCTTTAGTATTTATTGAAGGGCAGTTTTCTTGTTGACAAACTCTCTTAATTTCTGTTTATCTGTGAATATTTTTAACTGTCCTTCATTTTTGAATGCCAGCTTTGCTGGGTACAGAATTCTTGGCTGGCAGTTTTTTTTTTTTTATTAGCACCTTAAGTATGTCATACCACTACCTTCTTGCCTCCATGGTTTCAGATGAGAAATAAACACTTAATCTTACCAAGCTTCCCTTGTACGTCATGGACCACTTTTCTATTGCTATTTTCAAAATTCTCTCTTTGTCTTGAGCATTTGACAATTTGATAAGTATATATCTCGGAGCAGGTCTGTTAGGATTTATACTGTTTGCTGTATGCTGTACTTCCTGGACATGTACATCCATGTCCCTCAAAAGTGTTGGGAAATTTTCAGCCATTATTTCCTCCAAAACTCCTCCGCCCCCTTTTCCTTCTCTTCTCCCTCTGGGATGCCTATAAAGTATATGTTTGAGTGTTTCGTGTTTCGTTCAATTCCCTGAGTCCCTGCTGAATTTTTTCTGTCCTTTTATCTATCCATTCTAGTATCTATCTGATTTCACTAATGAAATCACTGATTTCACTGATTTCTTCGATGTCACTAATTCTTTCCTCTGCCTGTTCAAATCTGCTGTTACATGCTTCTAGTGATTTTTTTCTTTTTTGTTTTTTGTTTTTAAAATTTTCTCCAGTGTATTTTTGATTTCTTGCATTGTGTTATGCTTCCTCTTTGACACTTGGTTTAACTGATTTTATATTCTTGTAGTTGCCCATGATTCCTTGAAATTATTTTAGTACCATAGAAAAGGAAAGATAGGAAAGGAATCATAAAAGAGCCAGGAAAAATAAATAATGAGTAAAAAATCATAAAGATACAAAGGAGTAAGAATAAAAAGGTGGAATTTTAAAAAGTGAAACAAGAAAGAAAGTAGAATAAAATTAAAGGCTGGAAAGATGAGAAAAGAAGAAGAAAATGAGGATCAGACAAGAGAAGGTGGGGTGAAAGAAAAGCAATGGAAGAGGAGAAAAAAGAAGAGTAAAAGAAATAAACTAGGGAGAAAAGAGAAAGAAAACAAAGAATGAGAAAAAAGAAAAAAAGACATCTCAGGAAAAACAGGCTTCCCTCTTAGGCCCTTAGGAACCATCTTACCCTGAAGCCTGCCCTACACAGGTAAGATAACCAGTTTTAGAGATTAAAATAAAGAATAAAAAATAATAAAATAATAAAAATTAAAAAACAGAGTGAAAAACCTGAAACAAAATATCTCAGTCTATAAGTTCCCTGTCACAAGGTACCCTTCAGAATGAAACAGTATGGCAGATACCTTTATTTATTATTGTAAGACTCAGATTTCTAGCCTTCCAATTTTTAAAGACTACATTTCTGTTGGGTTTTCTTTTTAAGTTACTAAATTTCTGGTTATATGTTATAGTCAGCAGCAATAAAGAATTAATAATCATGTTAAGTCAGTGCAGGAATCACAGGTCATGTAGAAGATGGCCCACAATACCAGGAACATGCTTGAAAAGATTTTTAAAAATTTAGGATCCTGTAATGGCATATATCATAATCACATCATGGGAACTTCTTAAAAATTTGAGACTTGCTTATCAGATTTCAGTCCGCAGAATTGTTTGCCAGACTTGACATTCACCGAGTCATCTAACTTTCCTATCTATCTTTGGCAAGTGGATGTTGACTAAAAAGATTTTGTATTTCACTGAAGATGTAAGGGGGTATGATGCTTAGACTAATGTGTCAGCGCATTCAGATAATGTGCCCAGTTGTTTGGTCAAGTAAGTACTAGGCTAATTTTAATACAAAGACACTTCCTAGAGTTTAATCATCAGTGAGTTGATTGCCTATATGGCTGGTTACATCTACAAGCAACTGAGGATATTGCCTTCAGCAATGAGTAACGTCTCATCAAATTTGTTGAAGGCCTTAAAAGTAGAAGTGGTTTCAACATTCAGGCAGAGAATTCCCATCTCTACTTCAGACAGACAGCATCTCCTGGGGAACTCATTGAAGACCCTCATCAGAATTTCAGGCTTGCTACCCATCCTACGGAATTTGGACTCATGCATACCTACAGTCTCATGAGATAATTTTATAAAATCTCATAATATTTACAGATATCTCCTTTTGGTTCTGTTTCCCTAGAGAACTTTGACTGATACAGGGTGCCTTGGCTTAAATGCTGGTAAACACAATGCCATTATGCCCTTGCTCTTGAGGAATCTCCTATATCAATTCTTGTTTTGGGGGTCCATCTAGGGCTCAGAGTCCAGGGCATCATAAACCAGAGCACCAACCCCCATGTGGTTTGCCATTCATCCGATGCCACCTAAAAATCACAGTCCATCCCAACCTTGTGCGAAGCCTCTTTCAGAAATCCCTAGTAATGTTGGGCCATTCTTGATATCTGTTAGTTTTAATTTTTTTATTTTAAATTTTAAAAAATTTACACATACCCTATAACCACCAAGCAATAAACCCTCTTCCCTGATCCCCAATCTCCTTGTAATCTCTAACCTACTTGGTCTTTCTGAATCTGCTATTTCTAGGTATTTCATGTAAGTAGAATCATAGTTGTCTTGATGTGCCTTGCTTGCTTCACTCAGCATGTCGTTATAAAGGTTTTTCCATGTTTCAGTATGTATCAGAATTTCATTCCTTTTTACAGCTGAATAAACTTCCATTGTGTATATGTAAGACATTTTATTTACCTATTCATCTGTTGTACACTGGAGTTGTTTCTGCCTTTAAGCTATTGTGAATAATGCTGCGATGAACATTGGCATCTAAGTATTTGAGTTCCTGTTTTCAATTCCTTTGGGTATATACCTAGAAGTGGAGTTGCTGAGTCATGTGGTAATTCTGTATTCAACATTTTGAGGAAGTGTCATACTGCTTTTCACAGTGGCTGTACCATTTTCACTCATATATGTTAGTTTTGAGCTATTAGACCTGAATTGCTTTAATTTCTAGTATTTATTGACCAATTACCATGATTCAGTCATTATTTTGTAAGTGCTTTATAAGTTTTACCTCATTTCACCACAACTCTATGAAGGAGATACTATAATTACACTCTCTTGAGAAATAAAAAATAGAAGCTAAGGAAGATGAGAAAAATTTGATAAAGATTACCCAGGCAGAAAGAAGTGGTGCCAGGATTTTAAACTTAGTCTGACTCCATTTGCATAGACTCACCAAGAAGGTTTTATTGCTTCTCATTCTGATAAAACAGAGTTTCTGTTTCTCAACCTCACGTTATTCACGGACTTCTTTTTAAAAAAAATAATTCTCCCAGTCTCCCAAGATGGACTGAAATTATTTTTAGGATACTGTTACTTAAATATGTATAAGACTAAGACTAGAAATGAACTCTTATAGTGTTTATATAATGATAAAACCAAATACAAAATAAAATTTTAAAAGTACTCCAAAATCAATAAAATTCAAATGAACAATAATAATTTAATGCTGCAGATATGCTGTGGGTAATAGCAGAAGAATATATCTTCCTGTTTTATGTTTTATTTGTGGGTCAAGTGGATCTTTTATTTTGAGAATATGTTGTCGTTAATATTGCTCATTTTTCTTCTAAATAACTAAATTTATTTTTTAATCACTGATATATTATTTTAAATGTTATTTTAATTGCATAATACATTCCAAAAATACCATTTGCTGAATAACTGTTCTTGACATCTCTAACACTATATTTTCTGAAATTAACTGTTGCAAATCATAGGAACAAATATGAGATCCATAAAATATTTCCCTGGTAGCATGGTTATTGTATTGACATGAGTTTCTTTTGAATTCTGCAACCTTTGTTAGTCTGACAAGGACTCACTTTCCTGGCCATCACTTTTTCTTTCAGAACTGCCATGACCCCTCATTAGTGTGGCTTCAATTAAGTCATTTGTCCTTTAATTGTGCTACCTGATAATAAACATGAATGCAAATGTGAGAACTGAAATTGAACATTCAGTATCATTTCTAATATTGGAACTTTGTGTTTTCATCTTGATGATAATTTCAAAACAATGCATTATGGACTAGCATATAATCAAATACTGCTGTACAATTACAGTTCACACACGAGAAAGGCATTTTGTTTTTCTTTGGTTTGGTGAATTATTGCAGAGGGCTTTGGGGTCCCTCATTTGGAAGTGATATTGAAGAGTCACAAGTTGGATACTGAAATAGTACTGTGCTTCCAGATGCAGTGGAAACACACAATGTATTAAGATTTTTATGTTCAATTAGAGAAGTTGTGGGCTCACAGAACAATCATGCATATAATACAGAATTCCCATATATCACCTTAGTATTACCATCTTGCATTGGTGTGGGACCTTTGTTACAATTTATGAAAGCATTTTTTAAATAATTTTACTATCAATTATAGCCCATGGTTTAACTTAGGGTTCATGTGTTGTGCAGTCCATCAGTCCATGGATTTTTTTAAAAAAATGTTTATTCTAGTAAAATACATATTAAACTAAAATTTCCCCTTTTAACCACATTCAAATACATACTTTAGTGCTGTTAATTATATTTATTTATTTATTCTTCTTTTTGTTACATATCCCCCTCTTTCCGCTTGCTCTTGCTGTGTGTTCATTTTTATGTGTTCTTCTATGTCTGATTTTTGTCTCCCCCTGTTGCGGCGACGTGCTGAGTCAGCCCGCTGCGCAGGTGGCTTGCCCCGCTCGCGGGCGGCTCTGCTCCGTTTCGCGGGCAACTTGCCCTGCCCATGGTGGCTCTGCCCCGCCCATGGCGTCTTGCTCTCTCAAGGCGGTCTGCCGGCTCAGAGAGGTCCCCGGGAACCGAACCTGGGGCCTCCCATGTGGTGAACCAGCGTCCTATCCACTGGGCTACAGCCGGCCCCCCTTAATTATATTTACAATGTTGTGCTATCATCACCAATATCCTTACCAAAACTTTTCCATCTTTCCAATAGAAGCTTTATATATTATAAGCTTTAACTCCCAATTCCCTAACTCTACCCCATTCCTAGTAACCTATATTCTAGATTCTCTAAGTTTGTTTATTCTAATTATATCATATCAGTAAGATCATATGTTTGTCCTTTTGTGTCTGGCTTATTTCACTCAACATGATGTGTTCACAGTTCATCAACTTTATTCCTTTTTATGGCTGAATAATATTCCATTTTGTGTAAGTGCACATTTTATTTATCAATTCAGCAGTTGAAGAATACTTGGGTAGCTTCCATCTTTTGGCAATTTTGAATAATGCTGCTATGAACATGATGTGCAAATTTATGTTCAAGTCCCTGCTTTCAATTCTTTTGGGCATATACCTAGATATGGGATTGCTGGATCATATAATAATTCTATATTTAACTTTTTGAGGAACTACCCAAATGTCTTCCACATCAGATGTACCATTTTACATTCCCCACCAGCAATGAATGAGTGTTCTTATTTCTCCAAATACTTTCCAACAGTTGTAATTTTCCATTTTTCAATGGTAGCTGTTCAAGTGGATATAAAATGGTATCTCATTATTGTTTTGATTTTAATTTCCCTAATGGCTAATGATATTGAGCATCTTTTCATGTGCCTTTTTGCCATTTGTGTATCTTTTTTTGATAAATGTCTATTCAAGGCTTCTGCCCATTTTCAAATTGGGTTAAATTTTTGTCATTGAGTTGAAGGATTTCTTTATTCTGGATATTAAAAACTTATTAGATACTTTGTTTCCAAATATTTTCTACCATGTGTAGGTTGTTGTTTTATTTTCATGAATAAAGTCCTTTGAGGCCCAAATTTTGTTTTAATTTAGATAAGGTTTTATTTATTTATTTATTTATTTATTTATTTTTGCTTTGGGTGGAAAGTCTCTGAAACCATTGCCTACCAGAAGGTCTTGAAGATGCTTCCCTACATTTTCTTATAGGAGTTTTATAGTTCTGGCTTTTATATTTAGTTGATTTTGTATAGAGTGAGAGGTAGCAGTCCACCTTCATTCTTTTGCATATGGAGATCCAGTTTACCTAGCACCATTTATTGAAGAGACTACTCTTTCTAAAATGAGTGGTCTTTTTCCCCTTGTCAGAAATCATTTGGCCATACAACTAGAGATGCATCTGGAAAAAGACTTTGGCCAAAATGGGGAAATATTAAATACAAGTGAATTCTTACAGCTAAGAGATTTTAATGTGAGTCTGGAGGACATTCAGGAGATGTGTTTATGAACATCTCAGCAGGATCTCATTGACTACCACAGTAAACAGTGCTTCAAACAGCAGAGCTACTGAAGGCTCCAGAGACATCTAGAGTATAGGCAGGGCAGACAATCTCAGGAATTCAGTACCCTGTCCGTGGGCCTTACTTTGGAATATATATTCCCCAATGTAATAGATGCATTTATAATTTTCCTACACATGGCTCTTCTTCCCCTTTTATTTGAACCTATAATTAGCACTATACCCATTAAATATATGTCCCAGAGACTTAACTGTTCGGTCCGTTCATATGTCAGCTGAGACCTGAATATCAGCATAGCTGCAACACATACTCTCCAATTCATTGGAATTGCCCAGGACAACTAACAAAAGGATGATGGACAACACTCATCCCAGGAAACACAGTGTTTCTACAACTGCAAGCAAGACAGTTCCATTCATCTGCCCCATGTGATCTAAGCCCCCTCTCAATCAGAAACAGAGTGGGCATCACCATCCCAAAATCCTCAAGATTGAGGAATGAACAAACATAGGGGGAATGCAACTATGGACTAAAGTAAGCTTCTTCTTATTCTAGTAATAGAATAACTTGTATCATCGATATAAAGGCAGTGGCCACCAGAGTTTCTGAGGGGAAGAAAAAGGAAGAATAGGTGTAACATGGGGCATTTTTGGGACATTGGAATTGTCCTGCATGATGTTGCAATGACAGATACAGGTATGTTTTGTCAAAACTGATAAAATTGTGCAGGGCAATGTATAAACTCTAAGGTATAGTCCATGGTTTGTAGCAATGCTTCAATATGTGTTTGTCAATTGTAAAAAATGTACCACACTAATGAAAGATGGTAATGTGGGAAAGTGTAGGAGGGGGAGTGGGAATGTGTATAGGAATCCCCTATATTTCTGAAGTAACATTTATGTAATCTAAAGCTTCTTTAATAATAAAAAATAATTTTTAAAAAATCAGTTGGCCATAAATGTGAGGGTTGATTTTTAGCTTTCAATTCTATTCCATTGGTCTATATCTCTGTCCTTGTGATAGTACCATGCTTTTTTTCCCCCCAGGCAGGAAGTTTATTGGGAAGCTCTCCCAAGGGGGGGGGGTCTGAATAATAGACTTCAGCTCTTCCTCCAGCATGGTCTGAAGAGAGACTTCAGCCCATCCGAGGGAGGTGGTGGATATGAATTTATACAGTATGTCAATAGGTGGGGAAACAGAGTAGAGCCTGGGGCCTAATGGCCAGGGGGAAGTGGGCTAGGAGGTCTTGGAATGTGGGAGGGGTTGGGGAGGGAGTGATGGCCCTTATCTACTCCATTTTGTTTATTCTTGGGAGGGGATGAGCTGCCCCTAGGCTTGCTCAATCAGTTAGGTGGTACCATGCTCTTTTGATTACTGTGGCTTTGTAATACTTTTTTAAGTCTGGAAGTGTGACTCCTCTAACTTTGTTCTTCTTTTCCAAGATGGTTTTGCCTATTTGGGGCTCTTTACCCTTCCATATAATTTCATTGATTGGCTTTTCCATTTCTGCAAAATAGACTCATGGGATTTTTATTATGTTGAATCTGTAAATCAATTTGGATAGAATTGACATCTTAATAATATTTAGTCTTCTAATCAATGAACTTGGAACATCCTTCCACTTATTTAGGTCTTCTTGAATTTCTTTTAGCTATGTTTTGTAGTCTTGTGTGTACAAGTCCTTCACATTCTTGGCTAGATTTTTTCCCTAGATATTTGATTCTTTTAGTTGCTGTTGTAAATGGAATTTTTTTCTTGATTCCTTCTTCTGATTGTTCATTACTAGTATACATAAACACTACTGATTTTTGGTGGTGTTCTTGTACCCCGCCAATTTGATGAATTCACTTGCTAGCTCTAGGAGCTTTCATGGGGATTTTTCAGGATTTCTGTATATAGGATCATGTCATCTGCAAATAGTAAAAGTTTTAAGTATATTTGCACTGAACAGGAAAACCCAAAATATATAAAGCAAATATTGACAGATTTGAAGAGAGAAATAAACAGAAGATCAATAAATACAAGACTTGAATGATACTCTAAACCATCTAGACCTAACAGATATATAGAGAACACTTCACCCAACATCTGAATGTACATTCTTCTTGACTGCACATGGGTCATTCTCCAGAATAGGCCATATCATAGGTTACAAAACAAGTCTCAGTAAATTAAAAAATGTATCTTTTCTAACCACAAGAAAATGAAGCGAGAAATCAATAACAGAGAGAAATGAGAAACTCTCAAATATGTGGAAATTAAATAACATAGTCTTTAAAAACCAATGGGTTAAAGAGGAAATCACAAGGGAAATGAGGAAATTCCTTGAGGTAAATGAAAGTTAAAACACAACATACCAAAATTTATGGGATGCACCAAAGGGAGTGCTGAGGGAAATTTATAGCTCTAAATGTTTACATTAAAAAAGAAAAAAATATATAAATCAGAGTCCTAGCCTCAAGATAGGAAGAACTAGAAAAAGAAGAGCAAATTAAGCCCAAAGCAAGCAGAAGGAAGTAAATAAAGATTAGAGTAGAGATAAATGAAATAGGGAATAATAATAAAAAAAAATAGACTCAGCAAAGCCAAAAGTTGGTTGTTTGAAAAGATCAGTAAAATGAACAAACCTTTAGTTAGGTTGATGAAGAGAAAAAAGGAGTGGATTCAAATGACTGAAATCAGAAATGAAAAGTGAGTCATTACTACTGACCCCACTGAAATAAAAAGGATTTTTGAGGATACTTTGAATAACTGTATACCAACAAATTAGAGAAGCTAGATGAAATGGACAGTTCTTAGAAACACACAAACTGCCTCCACTGACTCATGAAGAAATAAAAGACCTTAACAAACCAATAACTAGTAAAGAGATTAAATCAGTAATCAAAAACTTAACAAAGTAAAGCCCAGAACTACCACATGGCTTCGCATGGGAATTTTATCAAACATTTGAAGAAGAATTAGCACCAATTTTGTTCAAACTCTTCCTAATATTTTGAGAGGATATAACACTCCCTAATTTCTCCCACAGGGCCACCATCACCCTCACACAAAAGTCAGACAAAGCTACCATGAGGAAAGAAAATTGTACACTAATATCTCTTCTGAATATAGATGCAAAACTCCTTAACAAAATACTAGCAAACTGAATCCAACAACACATTAAAATATACACAATGATCAAGATTTATCCCAGGTTTTGCGAGAGTGATTTACCACAAGTCAACTAATGTGACAGGCCACATTAAAAGAGTGAAGGAAAAAAATACACGATCATCTTATTTGATGAAGAAAGTCATTCAACAAAATCCAGCCTGCCTCTTGGTAAAGACACTTGGAATACTAGGAATAGAAGGAAACTACCTCAACATGATAAAGGGCATATATGTAAAATCCACAAGTAACATCATGCTTAATGGTGAAAACTGAAAACTTTCTAAGATCAGGAACAAGACAAATATACCCACTGTCACCACTGCTATTCACCATTATACTGCCAGAGCAATTAGGCAAGAAAGTAAGTTTTACTCAGGGTGGAGTAAGCATGTTCCTTTTTTTCTTTTGAGGAATGTTAGAAGTATTTCTCCCCCAAAATTGTTTCCCTCTCCATTGTAGTATAGACTCGCCTTCTATAAGGACAGGACCCTCCTTTTTGATCAATTCTGCCCTCTCAAACCTGACAGTTTTTTTCTTAAATTCAAATGGCCCTGGAAAGAGGTACCTTATTCTGCCATAGCACCCTTGTATAAAGGGTTTTCTTTTACTATATGGCTCGTGGAAACATCAGAGGAAACTAGAAAGCTTTATTTTTCTGAGTAGAAAAGGCACAAAATGAACAAATTGTGAGAGCAAATTTTTCTAATTCTGTCTGGGACCAGCCCAAGCTAAATACAAATATGATCTGTAAGTGTCTGACAGTCCTTGTTGTATTATAATTCTAGTATTTTAAGCCCAGTAGCACCGTTAAAACCTTTAGTTTGAATCTAATTATGTGACTGTCCAATGTTTTCATAGGTGCCTTCTGGAAATAAAGATCATAGTTAATTTTAAGGCTCTTATATTAAAATCCTGTTTGTTGAAGAAGAGGGAGCCCTGCTTTCTCTTCTTTGTATGTCACTCAGAGCACTAGAAGGGGCTCCAGAGGTATCTGCACTGCTCCCCTGGGCCTCAGAGAAGGAAAAGTTTGAGTGTTAATACTGCTTAGCCCCTTCTGTGACCTCAGACTTCTTTTCCTCTGCCTTGGAATTGAACCTTCCTTCCAGGAGACACATTATCCTGTGTCCTAAGGCTGAGATCCAGGAGTCCCTGAAGCTGTCAAGTCATAATTCCCTGGGCCCCTCTCTTCTCCTATCACCATCTTCACCAGCATCCCAACCCTAATTCTTGCATGTGTAAAGTAATACAGAAACAGAAACATTAATGAGATTAATTCATCCTGATTGTGGCATCCTAAAGATACTGCCCATCAGTCCCTGTCATATTGTGCCTGTACTTTGACACTTTTCCTTGAGCTGCTTCTTCATTTTTTTAATTATTCAGTACCTTTCTAATAAATTTCCTTTTTCTCCAAGTTGACCACTTGCCTGGAGTCCTGGTAGCTTCTTTGGCTTGTGTCAGCCCTTTCCTCTTGAGGCTGGATTCAGTTTCTTCCATTACCTGCACTCCCCATGATATCTCTCTCTCCTCTGACATTGCACTGTGTATTTGAGCTCCACATTTGTTCTCTCTCGCCAATTGAAGAGCCCCTCAACCCCTCCCCACCAACCATTGTTTCCTCCCTGGACCATTCCTGAGCTGAACTCAGCCTTTCCACCCTTTGTCTTGGAACACACAGGTGTCTCACTAGAAGTAGATTCTGTTTTGAGATGGTAACTCTAGCTTTCACTCGGCCTTTTATCTAACCTTCTTGCTTCCCAATCTCAGCTTCACTTTGCCATTAGGCTCATCTAGGATAAAAATGACCGTTATTCCAGGTTCTACGTCTTGGATTTAGAGAATAATATTTTTTTACATTGGCCTTGCATTTTCCTTTTTTGATAGTCAATATCATGTGACAATGCAAAAAAGGGGGATAGGATCTTTATTATGTGAGCAG
>PVKH010019500.1:0-14837 GCA_004027955.1 Chaetophractus vellerosus
CTCCTTCCTCCACAGTCTGAAAAGTACCTCTAGGCAAAAAGTCTACTCTAGGTAGGGCTAAATTTATTTGTTGTCCTACTTCTCAGGGATTGCACTAATACTGCCTATTTTCCAATTACTTAAAATATTTATTCTTTGTAGGTTTTAAAGTGTTCTATTTGTATGTGGTAGAAGGGTAATTTTAAATCCTGTTACTCTCTCATAGCTGGAAGAAAACATTGAATTTTTTAAGTAATGTGAAACATGGGAATCTAGCGGGATAGTAATGCTAGTAAGTGCAAGTGGTAAAAAAATTACAATAAGTAGGTAGCATTTTATGGTGCATAATGGAGAGAGGAAATTGACGGAACCAGTTCTTTGTATGAGCAAAAGCAAGAAAAGTTAGTATATGTAGAATTGGAGAGCTTTGTGTTAGATAGATACTCATTTGTGTGAGTATGAGATAGAAAGAATTAGAGGTTTGAGAGTAGTGAAGTAAGTAAGAAAAGATTGTCTAGGAGAGTAGCAGAATGAATGAACTAGTGAAATGTAGTTGTGATTTCTAGGCAGCAATAAGAGTCAGCCTGAAGTTAGCAGTCGTGTATTTTAAATGAGAACAGGTCTGTTGTGGGTTTTTCACCACTCACGCTCCACAGTGCACCTCAAACTTCAAGAGAGGCAAAGATTTGTATTTAACCACGGTTAATGTTTTATCTTGAGGATCTGATAAATGCAGTGAGATCAGTGGAATTATCTGTGATGGTTAGGGTAATGTGTCGGCTCAGCCAGGTAATTGTGCTCAGTTGTTTGGTCAAGCAAGCACTGGACTAATTATAATACAAGGATATTTATGGGCTTTAGTCATTAGTGAGTTTACTGCATAGATGGCTGATTACATCTACAATCAAGCAGGGAGATTGCCATCAGCAATGAGTGATGCTTTATCCAATCAGTTGAATGTGTTAAAATGGGAAGTGATTTCAGCATTCAGAGAGAATTTCCCAGCTCGTCTTTGGACAGCCAGTGTCTCCCGGAAACTCATCAAGGACCTTCATTGGACTTTCATAGGAGCCCCTGGTTTGCAGTATGCCTGCAAAATGGACTTTTGCATACCCACAGTCATGTGAGAGAATCTTATAAAATCCCATACTATTTATAGACATCTCCTGTTGATTCTGTTTTCCCTAGAGAACCCTGACTAATACATTATCTATTCCTTTGTACTGAACACTCTATTTCAATCTAAATGTCTTGACTTTCTTTGAAAACACCATCACAATGTGGACTCATTTTGAAAAGGTGCTGCCATTTCAGCACATCTCCACTTGTCCTTAGGCATTTGAACTACATGAACTTAGTATAACCCATTACATTTTTCACTATGAAATTGCCTATTCTTATTGGCAGTTATTCAAGCCTGTAATGGTCTTTATATTTTAGAATTATTAACACGTTTTTATTCCAGTCACAAATATAATAAAAATTCATTTTATTCATTCTTTCAAGATATATTTATTTAGCGTTTTCTGGTTTTTAGGCACTACTAACTGTGTATATTAACTCATCACCTGCTTCGATAAAGTTTACTCTTCATAGATTTCTAGGTCTTCATCCAAGTAGATAATAAAAATTATTGAATGGAATAGATTCATGACTCAGCTCATGCACCAGAAATTCTGAGAAGTCATCTCTGTTCTCTGATGTCAAGCAAAGTGCCCTCCTCTGTGGTCCTGCAGCCCAACGTGCTTAGAATGTGGTATATAAGCTCTTAACACACAACACCTAGCACAACACTGAATTCACTCAGGGTATAGGAAGAATATGAGTCAGGAAAACATGCCTAGTGAGAAGAAAGTGGAATCAGGAGAAATACATCAAAAGAGGATAAAGTTACAAGGAGCAAGGAATAGTCAACTGGGCTAAATCCAAGGGGGAAAGTACTAATAGTGTTATTCAAAACTAGACCAAACAATTTGGTTATTGGGATGTCCTGTCCAACAGAACATTCCAGTTGAATAGTGTAAAAGATTCAGTTTGTGGAGGTTATGGAAGAGGGACAATAACAATCTAATGATAATAACATCACTTGAATATGAGTGATCACTATATAATTTGCTATAGGTTTTACAATATCTTACTTAACACAACAACCCTGTGAGGCAGGTCAGGAGAACCACATTTCAGTGTCATAAATATTATCCAGAACTTGGAAAAAGGTATAAGAAATCACTGGATGTTTTATTAGTGCAGTGCTAGTCTAGATTTTTATTGTCTGAGCAACTTATAACTCTGAGAGGCAAACGTTAATTTGAAGATTTTTGCCCAGTAGAAACACAAATAATTTCTCTTTGGTAGAACAGATAATACCTATTGGACATTAATCAGTTTTGTATCTAACCCAGAAGGCTTCTAAACTTCTTCTTCTTAAATTGTGGATTATGCCTAACTTTTCAAATATTCTTTTGACTAGTTTCAATGCTTTAATTGTTCTCCCATGAGATAACGATCTGAACAAAATCTTTGATACTTTTTCATTTTATATTTGACAGAAATTCATGATTTTGCCTTTTTAAAAAATTATCTATAAAAAATAGATAAAGAAATCGAGTCAGTAAGATTTCATATTTTGCTTCAGGACACAGAGCTAATTAATGTTTAACCAAGATTCAGACCCAGAGATGTCTGGCCCCACTATGCTTCCCAATGAATCATTGCTCACAACATTCTGACTTTCTGCCAAATTTTAATTATTGGTACCAATATAATCAAAATATATTATCAACCATGTACAATCAGTACCAATATCATCAAAATATCAACAATGTTAGCAACTTCATTTAACCAGAAAATTCTGATAATTATGGGTACTGGGAAAGAGATAGGGTAAGGAAAATGGCTTACAAAAAGAATGATAACTAACATATAATGAGTGGTTTCTTTTTGCCAGGCATGCTACTATCTCTTTACAAATGTTATTTATTATTTATACAATAATCACAGCACCTTATTAGGTAGGTGGTATTGTTATACTAATTTTACAAATAAGGAACCCAAGGTTTGGGTTGGTTGAGAACATGCCCACCTCACATAGTTAATACTTGATAAAGCCAGGATTTGAATGCAGGTGGGCTATCCCTTGAACCTACTCATTTAGCCAAGAGATTACATTATTTCCTACAAGTATTTACTACACAGAAAGAGCAGAGTAAGAACTGATGGCAATACCACCACTAAGACTGATAATAATCATCTGAACAGAAGAAACATTGAATAAATCTGGGAGGACGTAGAAGCCCTGTACAGAAACACACAAATCCGAAGGCCACTTTGCTAAGTTGCTGACATATTGCCATGTAAACACGGGACATATCTACCTGTATATAGGTTTGGTGATGAGAGAAAGGAAGTGTTGGAATATAATAGAGAATCAGGATCTGGTAAAGATTTTTTTTTTTTATATTGGAGCTAGCATCTGTGTATGCCTTCAGGTGCTTGTAAAGAAGTGAATAGGGAGGGAGCAATTGATGCTGCCAAAGAGAGGGAGAGAAAACTGAAGGTAAATGGGAGGAGGCAGGAGGTGTGAGAATAAGGCACAGTAGGGGAGGCCAGAAATAGGAAAAAAAGGCTATCTTTTTTTGTAATTCAGGAGGGAAAAAAAGGGGATACATGAAAATGTGGGAATAATTAGAGGCAGCAGAGATAGTGCGTTAGCAGGTTGCAAAGGGTGGGGATATGAGGGAGTTCTCACTCAATGACCTCAATCTGCTCAGAAAGATAGGAGACAAGGTCATGTGCTGAGGATGAAGAAATCTGAGTTTGATTGGAAGGGACAGGACTGGAGCAGCCACTCAGCTTATGCATTAGGGAGTGAACGTGAAATAAATAAAAGGATTGCTAAGTAGCAGAAAGAGCAACAGTCTGAGATTGGAATGGAGAAGGAGGGGTGGTTGGGACCCAGTGAAAGCAATCCTGGGATTAGAGGGCCCTGAAAAATAAGCACCCCTGAAATGCCTGACCAGAGCATTCAGACAGGTGGGAGCAGCAGTCTAAGGGTCGACTTCGTGCTCCTGTAGCATATGGTATGCTCTCCATTACAGCCTTTCTCAAAAAACAGATGTAATTGCTCATTTGGTGAGTATCCCTCCACTCAACTCTAAGCAACATAAGGGCAGGGATTGTGACTCCCTTGCTCAGCCCTGTACCTGCAGAACACAGCACAGTACCTTCCTGGTGTGTAGTAAATAATCATCTGCTTGGATTTTGAATAATCACATTGTAAGTGTTCTGGCATTTATGCTCTTCTGGTTCTTGTGGCATCTTCTCTCCTGGAATTTTTACCTGCTAAAGGCTCTCACCCTCATGATTTGTGTATGCATTTAATATGACCTGCATACCTGGGTTTGACTAGCACACTGTTCTAATCTTTCTGATGGATTACCTGATTTCAGACCATCCTTTCCCACTGGTTACTAGTTTCCAGATATTCCTTTCCCAGGTCATTGCTTAAATTCATTGTGTATGCTGCCTCTATTAGTCCCAGCACTATGATGACTAACATCAACCCAACATGAGAAGAAACTATTGTGTTGAAATGTGAAGAGCATCAGGACACAGAACTAATCAAGCCAGAGCTACAACCAGGAGAAAGAAGTCCCAACCTATGGTATCAGTGAAAAGAATATAAGCAAAGGTCAGAAAAAGTCAAAGGCTGAGAACCAGAAGGTCAAAGAAAGAATGAGGGGAAAAGTGGGGTTAAGAGCGCCAACAGAGCATAAATTACAAAGAATAAACCTGATCTTGTGCACAGAGAAAATATGAACTCCAAATAGTCCAAATAGCTCAGTTCTGGCACCTATGGCTTTTTTAAGACAAAGAAGTGACCCTGTCACTTGAAAAGAGATCACATGTTCTCAATTCTATTTAAGCCCATTAAGTAAGGTGCACTGTAATTATTACCAGGGGCCCTTTGGTTTCAGGGCTGTTCTAATGTTTGGGGTCTGAGATATGAGTCCATTTATTCAACAGACATTTGTCAAATACCCACTGTGTGCAACTCTGGAGATACCAGAGAAATAAGAAGGGCATAGTTGCCATATGAAAACATCGTGGGCAGAGGTGTCTTCCGATGGTAAGGGAAAAAGAAAGGGAGAAACTTTCCTCCTCCAGAGGTGTCAAAGAGGAATTCACAGAGGAGGTAACACTAGAATGAGTCATGAAAGATGATAGGATCTCACTGGTTAAGAAAGCTCTTCAAGCATAGGAAAAAGTAAGTTCCAAAATATGTCACTGTGAAAGTACATGTTTTATTTGGCAAATTGTGGGTATTTTAGTATTGTTGTCACATAGAGGGAGTATCAGATAATGAAAGATGAAACTAAAACAGGAAGCAAGGGTCAGATAATTAGGGCCCTTGCCATGATAAGGCATTTGGAATTTTAGGCTGCAGGTAACAATCAAAGGCTCCATGATAGAAGGTAAAAAGATGGAATTTGTAGCAGGAGAAATAGAGAATACATAAGAAACATTAAGCTTTTTCAAGTATTTATGGAGTAAAATGTCGAAGAGTGGAGGCTTCCTATGGTATTTCATAAAACCAAAGTAGAAGCAACTTATATAAGTTAAAGAGCAATTAAAGAGACAATGACAATTAAGTGCAGTGCATGCTCCTGGATAGGATCTGTGACAATACGAAGCTTTTTGTGGAGCCCAGAAAAAAAATCATGTTCTTGAAGCTAATCCATTCCTGTGGGTGTGGGAGCCTTTGACTGGAGTGGATTCTGTCCAGGTGGGGGGAGGATTTGATTGTGTTACTTCAGTGAGCTGTGACCCAGGGTGGTCTTGGTCCTATTGCTGGAGTCCTTTATAAACGGAGGAGTGAAAACAGCAGACACACAGAGAAAAAGCCGCAGAGATGGAGAGAAGGAATCCGGGAGCTCAGAGAGGAACCTGGAAGAAAGAAACCACAGACTGCACAGCTAGAAGCTGAAGCAATGAAAGAGAAGTAGAGGCCTCCATATGTCTTGCCATCAGAGAGAGGAGTCCAGGATCACCGGCAGCCAACCTTTGGTAAGACAGCATCTCTTATGATGCCTTGATTTGGACATTTTCACAGTCTCAGAATTGTAAGCTTTTAACCTAATAAATCCCCATTGTAAAATCCATTTCTGGTATAATGCTCCCAATAGCTTTTGGCAAACTAAACAGGATCTAACAAGGGAAGAACAAAGGCCCAAAGGGACATTAATGAGGCATATGAAAAAAATGGAATATAGATTATAAGGTTTATGTCAATGTTAAATTTCTTGAACTTGATAACTGCACTTAAGGTAGGTAGGTGAATTTCCTTGTTTTTATGAAATGGACATGGCAGTATTAAGTGTCAAGGAGAATGATGTGTAAAACTTACAATCAAGTTTTCACAAAAAGATAGAAGGTGGCAAAATCTTAAAATTGGTGGATTTGAGTACCTGGTAGGTTGGAGGCATGTAGGAGTATATTCTCAGTACAGGGGTTTTACTGTTTTTGTAACTGCCAAGTAAGTTTGAAAGTATTTAAAAATAAAATGTTAATGAAAAGAGATGCTCTACCCAAAGCAGATCTTTTGTTTCATTAAGGATTTCCAGAAATGAAATAGACAGTGTGGTCATGGTGACTTTCCTCTTACAAAGGATTTCAAAGTTGAGGCTACAGTTTACCTGTACAAGGTAAACTATAAAATAGGTGATGTGGGGAGATGAAAAGACAACTAACAATTCCTTTTTAAACTCAGATGATAAGATTTTCTATTTCTTTTGTACTTTGGAATGGAAAGAAGTTATATGCTACATAAATACTACATATTACATGCTCCATAAATATCCACAGCAAAATCCAAAAGTAACTCTGACCTAATCCTTTAACAAGCAGTTTCCAGGCCTCAAAGATTTTTGTGTAAATATATTAATAAACCAAATTTCATTGTTTAAAGAACTTCTCACGTTTTAGAGGCTGAAAATTAAAGTTACAAAATGGGAAAGTCCCTAAATTATGGAAAAAAATAGTTTAGCCCTTTTTAAAGTCCACCTTTGTAGCCTTCACTCTACAAAGATATGAAGTCAATTTATATTAAAGGGTTTTTAAAACTGCCTTCATCTTATCAGGGTTTATAAGATAGCTGTGTTTTTAACAGGAATATTGTTCCTTTATTCCTTTTAGTCTAATTTATCTTACTTTAATCATATTCCATGGAGATTGAGGTCAAAAGGAATGTCAGTCTTATCATTTTTCATCCCACATGTGACACGTTCTCAGAGCAGCACTTAGCTTATCAATGTTTAAAGACATATGATTGTTCCAGCCACATTTTAATTTTGCAAAGGTGCTCAAATGGGTGAAAATCTATCAATAGTATTACTATTGTTTAAAAAGCTTTTTTTCTCACTGAAAGAATATTTGCCAAACTAGACTTTTGTGTTTTAACGAAATAAACTCATTATGAGAGCCTAGGAATTGGTTCCTTAATATTATTCCCATTTCTCAAACCCACCTATTTTGTTTTAACCTGGAATTGTACCACACAAAGTAAATACAAGTTTAAGTAGCAGAGCCGACGGAGACAAACTCTGCAGTTCCCAATGCTAGGCAAGAACACAATATACCCAGGAAGAGTATTTTTCTGTGTTGCATTTTTGCAAGTCTCCCTTATTAAATTTTAACTCAGGGCAGTCTGAATCCTGTGTTGCCATCCCCTCAGTTTTTCATCATTAGTTTCTTGCTATTAGAAGATTTTCCTATATCTTATAAATCGTCTAGGAAGTGTTTCCCAAGCATGGCCACTCATCACAATCACCAGAAAAACAATTTTTTTTTAATTTCCAGGCCTCCCAAGATCTGGGATCATTAGGAGTAAGGCCTGAAATCTATATTTTTAAGAAGTCTACCATGGGAAACTGAACTAACAAATCCATTGACTGGTGGTATGTTCAGATCTAATCTGAGTTCCTTGATAACCAACTCCTCTTTGGACATCCCAATTCTCTGCAAATAGTCTCTACAGTTGTTCTGGGAGATCCATATGAAAATATGCCTGGTAGAAACCTCTCCCTGCTTCATTATATTGAATTTAAGTTTCTCCAGTGCTTTTCTACCAGTTTCATGAGCTCAACTTTTTATGTTTTCCCTATTATAACTCTTCAAGCCCCAAGATAACCTGCAAGGCGTTCCTTTTCTATAATGTCAAACAAATCTAGTCCTCCATACCTTACCATTCAAAAATGCCTTTATCCACTTGCTTGTAAAATAGCCCTGAGCATGTGCAAAAATTACCCCTTCTTCCCACATTCAATATTTATAGGCTTTATGTTTTTTAAAATCAACTTAACTTTGATTTCTATACAATAAATACACTCGTTTTAAATGTACTTTTTCATGAGTTTTGACAAATTTATATACCTGTGTAATCACTTCCACAATCAAGATACAGAACATTTCCAAAATGTTCCCTTGTGCTTCATGCCAATCAATTCCTCTCAAAACAAAGCCCCAGGAAACCATTAATTTGATTTCTATCACTGTAGATTATATTTGTCTTTTTCAGAGGTTCATATAAATGGAGTTATACAATATGTATGTTTTCTAGACTATCCTCTTTTGTTCAGCATATTGTTCCTGAGATTCATCCATGTTGTTGTGTGTCCCAACAGTTGTTCCTTTTATTGCAGTTATATTCCATTGTATCCCCTGTATGAATACGCCACATTTTATCTACTCTCCTATTGATAGAAACTTGATATTTCTAACTTGGCGCTATTACTAACAGAGCTGCTATGAGCACATATGTATAAGCATTTGTGAGGACATGTGTCTAGCAATCAGGCATCAGGATGGTCAATTAGGAGAACAAGCCAATGAAAGTAACAATCTTGCCTTTAATTCACTTACAACAGTGTAAGCAAGAGACTAAAAGAGGTGCCAGATACCCTGTGTTCCGATTTTTTCCTATGGAACAGCACCAGACAAGGGAGAGATGGATACAGCGCAGCTGGGGTCGGGGGGCAGAAGGGGAAATTCTGACTCTTCATGGACCTGTCGCCTGGAGTTAGGGAGGGGAGAAGGGCAAGAAATGGAAAGGTACTGAGTCAAAGCAGAGAAAAGCACCTCAGCAGAGGCCCCCAATAAGGAGGCTTCCCAATGGCAGTGCCTACACTAGAATGCAGTGGCATGTATAAGCATAGCTGGCCCAGGGGGATCTGAGTTCTTGACTGTGATATACTGGATTTATATTAAGTGTCTGATGTGGGGACAGCAGCTTTCCCCTATGAGGCCTGCCAGGAAAACCCTTGTAACTGCCTATGGTTGGATCTGAAAGATCACACATAGGATTTTGGCCTGGAGCCAAACTCTTCAATATGATTCCATTTCTTTTGGTAAATACTTAGAAATATGATTGTTGGGTTATATGTAAGAGTACATTTAACATTATAAGAAACTGCCAAACTGTCTTCCAAAGTTGTTTGCCACTTTAAATTCCCAAAGCAATGTAGGAGAGTTCTAGTTTTTTCACCTTTTCACCAAATTCTTGGAACTTACAGGTGTTTTAATAGCAGCCATTCTAGTGATCATAGTGGTATCTCACTGTGATTTTAATTTGCATCTTCATGATGACTAATGATGTTGACATCTTTTCATGTGTTGATTGTTTATCTTCTTTTGTAAGAAATATTTCTTGTAGAGCATGTCTCTTGGTGAACTCTCTCAGTTTCTGTTTATCTGTGGATATTTTTAACTCTTCCTCATTTTTGGACAGTTTTGCCAGATTAAGAATTTTGGGCTGGCGGTTTTTCTCTCTCAGTACCTTTAATATATCATACCACTGCCTTCTCACCTCCATGGTTCCTGGTAAGAAATAGGTACTTACTCTTTTGAGGATTCCTTGTATATGATAGGTCACTTTTCTCTTGCTGCCTCAGAATTCTGTCTTTAACTTTGGCCTTTGACTTTTGATTAGTATATGTCTTGCAGTAGGTCTATTAGAAATTATTCTGTTTGGTGTACGTTGTGCTTGTTGGACATGTATATTTATGTCTTTCATAAGACTTTGAAAGTTTTTGGCCATTATTTCCTCAAATATTCTTTCTTCCTCCTTTCCCTTCTCTTCTCCTTCTGGGACACCCAAAACTCCTGTGTGTGTGCTTCATGCTATCACTCAAATCCCTGAGACATTGCTGAATTTCTTCCATTCTTTTCTTTGTTTTTCTGACTGTATGATTTTGATTGTCCTGTCTTCTAGTTCACTGAGTCTTTAGCCTGTTCAAATCTGCTGTTTTATGCCTCTAGTGAATTTTTAATCTCTATGATTGTGCCTCTAATCCCTGTATTAGTCAGCATTCTCTAGGGAAACAGAACTGACAGGAAATATCTGTAAATAATATGAGATTTTATAAAATTGTCTCATACAACTGTGGGGATGCATGAGTCCAAATTCCACAGGGAAATCTACAAACCAGGGGTTCTGATGAAGTCCTTGATGAATTCCCAGGAGACACTGGCTGTCTGAAGTAGAAATAGGAATTCTGTCTCTGAACGCTGAAATCATTTCCTTTCTTAAGGCCTTCAACTGATTGGATGAGACATCACTCGTTGCTGACAGCAATCTCCTTAGTTGATTGTAGATATAACCAGCCATCTATGCAATCAACTCATTGATATTTAAGTCCGTGAAATGCCCTTGTATCACAATTAGCCCAGTGGTTGCTTGATCAAACAACTGGGCACCATAACCTGGCCGAGTTGACACATGAGCCTAACCATCATGTCCACCCTTTGTTAACTTTGCAGCAATACATATCGCCTTAAACCATTTAATCTCTAAATAAAAACAATAACAGATTATATATATATGCCTAACAATATTCAAACAGTCCTGCATACAACTGGAAACTCACCAATTCCCTCCAGAATAGGGTGCAAGTCCTTGGGTAATAGTCACTCCTAAACATGACATCCTTAAATACTATGGCATGAAACTAATACAACTTATGTAATATGATAAGGGAAAAGGTTAGAGAAGAAAACAAAGATATTTGTTTTATGTACATATACAAACATGCTCATAACAAAACAAGGAAGAACTATTCATGGCCATTAGTCTTCGTTTCTGTTCTGGCCACGTGGTCGAGGCTTGTATTTATTACTACCTTCTTCCACTACACATTCCATGTTGCCTTTATTCTCAGAAAGCACCTCAGCTGGCCATGGTTTCTTGCCCAAACTTTCATTCCTGAAGATTCTGGGTCATTGTTAGTCCTGCTTGGATTGGGTTGTTGCAATTTTCCATTGAGTTTAGTAACAGGGCATGGTAGTACTAAGAGACACTCTAGGGGATCTCCTATATTCCAGGCAAACTCTTCTTTACCTCCACTGTATAGTTGCAGTCCTATTTCCCCTTGATAGTCAGGATCAATCATCCCAGACAGTACAGTAATTCCCTTCTTTGCCTGTTGATTCAGAGGCATGAGGAGCCCAAAGTGGCCAGGAGGCAGTCTTAACATCCAGTTCAATGGAATCTTTGTTATGTTCCCTGGTGGAAGCACTCCTCCTTTTGGAACTAAGACTGGTAGACCAGCAGAGCTTAGGGTTACAGGGACAGAAAGCAAAATTTTTCCTAGTGGGTCACTAAGGGTAATAGAGAGTGGTGCCACTCCCATTTTCACCCCTTGATTCCTGGATGCGTGAATCCTAGCTATGGGAGAAACAGCACCATAAAGTGGACGCTGAATTAGAGCATACAAAGCCTCCTGGAGAACACTGCCCCAGCCCTGCAAGGTATTGCACCTAGTTGGCACTGTAATTGAGTCTTCAAAATGCCATTCCCCTATTCTATCAATCCACTTGCTTCAGGATGATGGGGAACACGGTGAGACCAGTGAATTCCATGAGCATGTGCTCATTCCTGTATATCATTGGCTGTGAAGTGAGTTCTTTGATCAGAAGCAATGCTGTGTGGAATGCCATAGCAGTGGATAAGACATTTGATAAGTCCACAGATGGTAGTTTTGGAAGAAGCATTGTATGCAGGGAAAGCAAACCCAAATCTGGAGTATGTGTCTATTCCAGTAAGAACAAATCACTGCCCTTTTCATGATGGAAGTGGTCCCATGTAATCATCCTGCCACCAGCTAGCAGCCTGATCACCTCAGGGAATGGTGCCATATTGGGGGCTGAGTATGGGTCTCTGCTGCTGGCAGATTGGGCACTCAGCAGTGGCTGTAGCCAAGTCAGCCTTGGTGAGGAGAAGTCCATGTTGCTGAGCCCATGCATAACCTCCATCCCTACCACTATGACCACTTTGTTCATGAACCCATAGGGCAATGATAGGAGTAGTTGGGGAAAGAGGCTGAATGCAAGCCACAGAGCAGTCATCTTATCCATTTGTTTATTAAAATCTCCCTCTACTGAAGTCACCCTCTAGTGAGCATTCACATAGAACACAAATATTTCCATGTTTTTTACCCACTCAGAAAGGTCTATCCTCATACCTCTTCCCCAGACCAAGTGGGATTTGTCCTTTTATTAGCTGATTCTGAGGGGAGATTTTTCCAGGAGACATCTTACATACATTGCCATGTTGATGACATCCACCACCTTTTTTTTTTTTAATGAAAGATGTTTAAGCAGCCTTTTTCTTGATTTGGTGCTAGCCTTTTCATTGCAGTTCTTTAACTGTTTTCTGGAGCTTTGAGAAAGATGTATATGCTAGCTCCTGGTTGTTCAAAACTTCTGTAGAGGGGATTGAGACCTGAAGCATCTCACTTGGCCATCTTCAGTATAGCCTTAATTTTAATTCTAGTTTCCAATGCATTTTGCATTACATTAAGCTCATTTATATTGACTTTTACTTTGATGTTTTGATATGATTAAATCAATGAATATGAATATACATAGGCAGAGACACAGCACCCTCTTTTGGTTCTGTAGAATTTTCCTTATAAATTTTATGTTTTTCTTGAATATAACTAAGTCTTTCAGTAGCTTGACTGCTTATCGTTTATGTCTTGTGGTCCAAATCACTTTCCTAAATATTAAACTACTATCACTTAACACTTTCTCGCTCCTACTCATTCACAATGAATCTCAGCATTATAATTGTATTGCCTGCCCCTGTAATCCTCTCTCAAAACTAATTCTCTTCAAAAACATTTGCATTTCTTTAAACCCAGCCTACCTGCTGTCAATACCTATATTCTTTTTTTCTTTCTTTTTTTTATTATATATCCCCCCCTTTCTGCTTGTTCTTGCTGTGTTCATTTTTGCGTTCTTCTGTGTCTTCTTATCTCCCCCCGTTGCAGCGACCTGCCAAGTCAGCTCACCGCGCGGCGGCCTTGCCTGCTCGTGGGCGGCTTGCCCTGCTCGCGGGGGCTTGCCCTGCCCGCGGTGGCTTTGCTCTGCCCACGGCAGCTTGCTCTGCCTGCAGCAGCTTGCCTTCTCAAGGCGGTCTGCCCGCTCGAGGAGGTCCCGGGAACCGAACCCGGGGCCTCCCATGTGGTAAACCGGCGTCCTACCAATTGAGCTACAGCCGGCCCCTCTTTTTTTTTTTAAGATCTATTTTATTTATTTATTTCTCCCACCCCCTTGTTGTTTTTCACTTGCTGTGTCTGTTCGTCTTCCCTGTTTCTTTAGGGAGCACTGAGAGCCGAACCTGGGACCTCTGATGTGGGAGGGAGGTGCCTAATTGCTTGAGCCACCTCTGCTCCCTATTACCTATATTCTTAATACTAAAGATGGCATCTGACATCTAACCTTGCCAGAGCTTAGATGCAAAATTACTGCCTTTGTGACATGTGCAAATATCACTGCACATTTGATGACATTTTTACTATGTCAGGGCAGATCTAATTTCTGGTCTGCTCTCATCTGAAATCTCCTTCTGCCTTATTGATACATAACATATTAGATATTACATGTCTTCCCTTCTATACAGTTATTATATGATATTTCCTTAAAGAAAATCATTATGGATGGTTTGTAGCCATCCCCAATTATATATTTTTAAAATAAAATAAAGGCCAAAAGAACAAAAGGATGGTTGAGTTTGTACAACCTATTTTAAAGTAGTATACTAGGTTATTTCCAAGGGATAGGATGAGCCCAGGGAATTGCAAATTAAGAGCAGAGTGAGAAGGGGAGGAGGAGGAGTATGACAGGAATGGGGTCCAGATCAAAGGTGCAGGAATTCAGAGACATGAGAAGAGCCACTTGCATATTCTGAACCCCAGCAGCCTTTTCCACAACATTTCCTCAGTAGCCACATGCTATTATTTTTCAATACCCTCATCCAACTGAACCTGGCTCTAAAAACATGACTCAGCCCTACCCAGCCCCGGTGAAACAGCACAAGTCACCACATTCCTGATCATAACAGCTCATAAAGTTGAAGAATAAATACAAACATTTTTTGCAAAGGAAGGACATCAATCCATATATATATACATTAGATATTCCGCACCTAGATACGAAAGCTGGGTGATTTTTTTTCATTAACCATAATTGATAGTAAAGCACAAAAACCAATTTATTCAGCTAACTGAAAGGCAATTTGGTTCTATTTCATGTGGGATTTCATTTTCATAGTTTTTAATCTCTCCCCCTCAAATTCTAATTTTAAAAAAAAACAGTATGATCTGCCCAAATGCAAACAAATATAAAGCCTGCGATCATGGTGGCCTTTCAGTCACTGAAGGCATTCTCATTTTTACAGCTGAATAATTATCAGAATGAAAACACTATTTTCTTCAAACCATGAGATGGTTTCTAGGACAGCAAATTATTGACATACCCCAAAGCTGGAAGTGTGTGGACTTTTGTTTTTGTAACAAGCTTAG
>PVKH010019501.1:0-14839 GCA_004027955.1 Chaetophractus vellerosus
ACACAGGAATGGGTTAACTTAAGAACATAACTTTGTGGAGTCCACAAAAGACTCAAACCAGGACAGTGAGAAAATCAGAAAACTTAGTATCTGGGTTTTAAGAATCTCATTATTAAATTTTACTGTTTATGCAGTGCTCTATAAAATAAACTTTGCTATTATTGAAAGTGTAACCAAATCTTTCAAAAATTTTCCTAATGTCTACAGGAAAATTCCTGTTAGATCTCAGGGCCTGGACAATCTAGCATTCTCTTTATTATTTGTACATTTTTATCTTGTTAGCCATATTTCCTTTTTAGTTTTGATGATTGAAAGTTTAAAGCCACATTTTGAAGTTTAAAGCCACCCACTTTTAATAGTTGAAAGGAGATATAGATAGAAATCTCTCTCTCTCTCCATACACACACACACACACACACACACAGATTCTGATCTGTATATGTACTATGGGTCTATATCTGTATCTACCTACCTTTGTATCTAATCTACATACACATTCTCTCCTGACTTCATTTTACTTCTTATTTCCTATTTTTCCTTACCGTGAGTTATTTATGTTGCTAATTTTTAAATGCTTGTAATAATGTCTTAGATTCTTTTCTGGATTGAAGTAGACTGTAAGTAAATAAAAAGTGAATAAAAAGATTTAGGACCTCTGTCTGAAAGTTTTTAAAGTCTAGAGGGACCTTAATGTTATTTGTAGGCATGAATAAAGTGGCACTATATACTCACCCTTAGTTCTACCTATGAAAATGAAGTGTCTCCAAAGTTTCAAGCTGTTCCACACCTAAATCAACAAAAGAATAAGGGACATGTAAATTCTATAAAAATATTTTTCCATGAAAAAAGACACCAAAATATTATGCAAACCTAAATCATAAAAGTTTAAAAACCAGTATTCACACCACTTCTTGCTTATATATGCATTGCATATAATTGTTTCCTTCTAGTCTTTGCCCATGTGCTTAAATACTTTTATATAGATTTTTGTGAGTATAATTTACTTCAATTTCTTTTGGTATTAGATAAGATATAAATACATTACCGACAAGTACATAGAATAGAAACATAGCACCTTATTGTACATCTAGTTTATTCCTTCTCTTGGATTATTTTTAAGTAATTTCACAGACCTGGAATTACTTGATGGAGAGGAAGGACATGTATTTTTAATGGAACTTGCCTTCTGAAAGAGCTTTTACAATAGTTCATAATAGACCATGATCTTTTATTTCCTTTTAAGCTTAAAATAGAATTCTTGAGCCCTCTGCTGGAAGCATTTAATATTTGTATAAATAAGAGTATATGGGAGATTCCCTATTCTAAAGTCAAGGTTTTAAAAAAAGGAAGCAATCTGATAGCAAAAATATATGCTCTTTGTGGTGAATGTCAGTATAAAAAGCATGATTGATCAAACAGAACTTTTGAGAAGATTTTTATTGCAAGTAGATTTTTGTTTTGAGGAGAATAAAAATGAGGTCATTCAAATGAAAGAATAACTTGAAAATGCATTGATTGTGCTAATTCAGGGATATTTTATTTTTTGCATGCATTTCATAAAAATCGTCCATTTATATTCTCAAATTTAGATTCATTAATTCAACAAATATAGTGACTACCTTCTAGAGTGGGTTGAACTGCGATTGGAAATGCTAGATTTACAGTCATATTTATCGGAAATTATTTGCATACGGAGGTGTTTGTGGCATAGTGAAGTATCTAAAGATGGTCTGTGCTCCAGAATTATCATGCTAGATCAGATAGGAGCGTGAATAATGTGAGCCTCAGTTCTACAAAGAGCACTGCTTGAAAAATGTTAATTTGTACTTTTTTACAGAGAAAAGATATCCGTTTGTTCTGTGGTAATTGAAGAGATAGAAATCATGAACAACTGGCCATAACTGTGTATCCCTATATTGAGATGTGTCTGTCAGGATACAAAGAGTTTTGTCATACTCAGTTTCAACACAGCCACCGACCTCAGAAGGAACCAAGTTTGAGTCCAGCCTGTGGCATCTTTGGATGATTATTAGTTGAATACATCTGTAAGAATCAACTCAGCTGACTGTTGCTGGAAAAAGTCATTGTCTTCACTTCAAAGTCATGCCCACAAGTCTCAGGTGGGCCCTCATCCTTGCTAGGCAACGTTCATCAGTTTCTCTAGTGAGCATGCTTTTCTCCTCTCTGAGATGTTTCTCATTCTGTCTTCTCAAATACTGCCTCACCCACGACCCCACTTCCAATACACACATCACAAGAAAGACTCGTCTTACATTCCACTGAGAAAATAGAAGCAGATCTGCATCTTCCCAGCATCCTGGCCCTCAGCAGCCCTGCTTCTTTATACTTGCTCTTTGCATTCCCGTCTTCCACAGTGGAAAAGGTAACTCTGCACTGGCAAAGGTTAAACTCTCCAGTTGAGCTCGGGATTCTATTCTTTCTGACCCTTTCAGACACTACTATAGTTCTCCCCACTTTCTTGTTTAGTATTGATTTCTTCTCTACTGGGTCATTCCTAGCAGCATATAAATATGCTCTCTCTCTCATCTTTAAAAATCTTTCTTGTTCTTATATTCCCCTTCAGATACCATTAGTTCACAGCAGAACTTATGAAAAGAGTTGTATCAACTTTCTGCTTTTGTTTCCTCATTCTGTCTCTTCTACTCACCAAGTCTAGAGATTTCCATCTCCACATTTCACTGCAACCGTTCATGATAGTCACAAATATTGCCAAATCCAGTGAATACTTCTTGTCATAGTTGACCTCTCAGCTCCATTCAACACTGTGGACCTGCCTCTTCATTGAAGCCTTTTCTCTCCTGGCTTTCATGACACCGGACTCTCGGGCTTTTATTCTGCACCCCCACCCCCCACCATTCTTTTCCAGTTGTCTCTTTTTTTTCTCCTCCTCCCTCTAAAGTAATATCCAGACCAATTTTGCTTGGTATTACTAATGTTGTCAGCTCCCAGTCCCCACCTGTACTCTAGACCAGGAATCGGCAAACTTTTTCTGTGGGGGCCAGATAGTAAATATTTTAGGTTTTGCAGGCCACATAAAGTCTCGGTTACAACTACTCATCTCTGCTGTTGTAGTGTGAGAACAGCCAGACACAGCTCATGGCTGTGTTCCAAAAAAACTTTATTTATGGACACTGAAATTTGAATTTCATATAATTTTCATATGTCACAACATATTCTTCTTTTGTTCTTTTTTCCAACTATTTAAAAATGTTAAGATCATTCTTAGCTCATGGGACATAAAAAAAACAGGTGGTGGGCAGATTTGGCCTGTAAGCTATGACTTGCCAACCAGACTTATATATTTATCTACCTACTTGATATCATTATTTGGACTACTAATAGGCAGCACAAACTTAACATATATCCCCAAGATGTAACCCTTAACCTTCTTCCAAACTCTGTCTTCTTTTGTTTTACTTTTGTCAGTTGACAGTACCATAATCTATCCACTTGGTCAAAACCTAGACTGTAAGTACCAAGGTGACAAGGGATGCTTGTCTGTCTTATTTTGTCTTGAAGACCATCTCCACGTGCCTAGAAAGGTCCCTGGCATACTGTAGGCATTCAGTAAAGATTTGCTGATTGAGTGGATGAAGTTTTCTGCCTTCACTTTCCTCATCTGTCATATCTGATAAGATATAAGAAAAGTATAAGAAGGAGAGAGAACATAAATGAAATACCCAGCAAGGTACCTGAGACATTGAAGACAGTAGATACCAGCAGGAGGGGTGGTAACATACCATTTGTGTCCTTTTCTAATCTAAGGTTTCTTCTTAGCATCTTGGAGGCGACTATCCTACATCCTGCCTGTAGTGAAAGTATGAGCTAGCAGAGGAAAATAATAGAATCTCAAAGTGAGTCCCACACTTTTCTTTTTACTAGGATTTTTATTTATTATTTTACCTTTAAAAAATATCTGCAAATCAAATCTGATTTCCTTTTTTTTTTCATATTCTAGTGGGTGGATAAGGTGATTGCTTTTTCCTAAATATGAAAATAAATTAGCATTTTTTAACATTTGTAATTGGAATCTTTTAGAGATCTGGACAAATACGTCATGTTTGGAGGAAAGCCACCTGAAAATTCATAATTTAAGGAATCACTAACAAGTCACAAATTAACTGTTTATAACACCCGACCCCAAGGTAACCTTTATTTAGACATATTATTGGAGCTATTAGTTATAAAGTCAGTTGTGTCCTTTTATTCAACTCCTTCAATTAGGTAACCCCTGATGAGGATTAGCCTATGACCAGGCTTCCCAAGGAGGCTTTTGACTTCTTCTAATATATTTCCTGGGAACTGTATCTTTTAAGCCTATCAATTTCTTTTGTAAATAATTCTAGAACTCCTGCATTTAAAGGTGGAATTCTAGGATGTTCATCAGAAATGAAAATGAAATGTGCAGAATGGACCCTGCCCTCAAGGTCTCATAGGTACAACATGAGATAAGATACACATATTTCATCAGGGCAAAAACACTTCATGTTAACTGTTTCGGTTTCATGCAACTAACATTATTGATGGTAGACCATAAACAGATACTGTGCTAAGTACCATGGCTATACTCTGACTACCAAACTAATATCCATTTCCCCTTTTTTCTTTATGGAGAGCTCCAATTTGATTTGGCACAATAGTGCATCTAGCCATAAAAAGACAATTTCCCATGCTCTTTGGCTGCTATGGGTAGTAGGGAAGACACAGGTGTGCACTGTGCCAGTGAGATGTAAATAGAAGTCTGTGGCAGTATTTGCAGGAAACCTGTTTTCTGATGAACAATGACAAACTCAACTGGCACAAGGTTTGTTTTTTTGCCCTGTCTTTTTTTTCTCTTTGGAATGCAGTTGCAATGCCTGGCAATATGGCAGCCATTTTGTGATCATGAAACAACAAGCTTAAGATTGGTCACACAGGAAAACACAAGGCACTTGGTTGCTTGGCACCCCAAGCTTCCTAATTCAGTTGTTGTTTTTTTTAAGATTTATTTATTTATCTATTTCTTCCCCTGCCCTATTGTTGTTTTGCACTTGCTGTCTTTTCTCTGTGTGTTCTTCTGTGTCTGCTTGTCTTCTCTTTAGGTGGCACTGGGGACCGATCTTGGGACCTTCTGGAGTGGAGAGAGGCACTCAATCTCTTGTGCCACCTCAGCTCCCTGGTCTGCTGCGTCTCTTATTGTCTATCTTCTGTGTGTCTTTTTGTTGCATCATCTTGCTGTACCAGCTCTCCGTATGGGCCAGCACTCCTGCGCGGGCCAGCTTGCCTTTCACCAGGAGGCCCCAAGAAATGAACCCTGGACCTCCTATATGGTAGACGGGAGCCCAATCGCTTGAACCACATCTGTTTTCCCCTAATTCAGTTTTGTGAGGAAAGTAAACCTCATACTTATTTAAGCCATTTTGTTACATATAATCATGCACAGTAGTAATGATACACATGCATGTTTACACTTAGTCCTCAAAACAGTGTTATGAGGTAGGTATTGCTATTTTCATTGTACAAATGAAACATGGAAGCAAACAGAATTGAATAGGTCTCCCAAGTTCATTCTTCTACCAACTATAGGAACCAGGATTTGAATTAAACCAGTGTGACTTCAAAGGACTTGGGTTTAATTAATCAGACATCTGTGGCAGTTTGGAGGCCTGAGAGATTAGTTTCCACTGGGAGTTGGGGTGGGCAAAGCTTGTATGGGAAATGAACTTGAGTTGTCTCTTAAAGAATGGTCAAGATTTTGATATATGGAAACTGAGGAAGTAAGGAGAAGTATCACTTGAATATGGAGAACAGTGGGGTACTGGCTTCCACAAAGAGATCATAATATTGCAGAATTGGTAATAAGTTTTAAAAAGTAGTTTGGGGACACATCATGAGGGTTTCTGAATACAAGGCTAAAAACTATGAACTACTCTTTTAAATTTGGACCTGGATTTATTGAAAACTGCTGAATTCTAATAATTATTGCTCAGATTAAGCTTATCAGGAAGTAGAATTTGTATATTTTATTATCCTTACACGAATTCTTTTTTTTTTTTTTTTAATAAACCTAAGGCAGCAGTTATATAGGTACCTAAGTACCCGAGTAAATTAGGCAGTCTTTTTGCTTTAAACATGGCGCCACCTTGTGGATAAAAACCTTTAGTGTCATTTTAAAACAAAAACTAAATTAAAGGCAATTTCTCATAGTTAGATCTTATGCTTAATGTTCTTAATGTCAATAAGAAGTTCTTCTCAAGAAGAACTTTATGTAGAAGGGTTTTCTGTGTTTTGAAGATATGATTATTATACAGTCATTTCTGCTGTAGTTTGTAAGTTCTAAATTATGAAAAATTGCGATTTTGCTGTATAGTACAGACAAAAATTCAAAGAAGGAAAGTATGAAGAAGGAAAATGAATTTAAATATTTTTATAAATGATATTAGGCTGCATTTAATTTACATTTGCATGAGTGTTATCCGTGTGCTTGTAGGTATATTCAGTAAAGACCTTAGCTGTCCGTCTTTAACATGCTCAACTCCTTCAACCTACTCTATCCAACACACCCAGAACTAACATAACTTAAGTCTCCTAAAGCAAGAAATGAGAAGAGAGTCTTGAAGAACTGAAGATAAAAATATCTGAAGATGCCACTGAGACTTACCATGGCTATTTAAGACAGTCCCTACTGGCAACAAATCTAAGAAGTTAGGTGAAAGTTGGAAGGGAGATAAAGAAAACAACAACAAAAAAACCAGAATTTTGAGAGTATGTGCATGGCAGTGTGTAAGGATGAGCTGAAGAAGGAAAGTCAGGGAGGCCTGGGGTCTGTGTGTGTCCCTGCTGCCCGCTGTCAGTCCTAGCTCCCGATCCCAGGGCCCGTGCAAGTGTGCTCTGTACCCTGGCTGAGCTGGCCCATCCCTCATCCCATGTGCAGACTCAGCCTCAGGCCCACACACCTCATCCTTTAACGAGTTCAGGGCCTGAAACTATCCTGCCTGAATGTGTTTCTGGAAACAGGGGCCCAAATTGTATTCCAGTCTGGAGGGCCTTCATTCGAGATTGTATTAGTCAGCCAAAGGGGTGCCTTTGCTAATATATCAATAATTGGTTGGTCTTTATAAATGGTATTTATTTGGGGTAGAAGCTTACAGTTACCAGGCCACAAAGCATAAATTTCTTCCCTCACCAAAGTCCACATGTTGGAGTAAGACAGCTGCCGACATTTGCCAGGGTTCAGGCTTCTTGGGTTCCTCTCTTCCCGGGGCTGCGTTTCTCTCCCGGCTTAGCGCTACCTCCACAAGGTCAGCTGTAGACTATCAGGCAAACTGTTGACTTCTCTCCTGGGGCGTCCTCTCCAACATCAGAACTGCTTCTTAAAAATCTGCTTCTCAAATCTCTTGTCTTGCCTTTTATACTTGAGACCACATCCACCGAGGGGCGGGGCTCAACACCCTACTGATGTGGCCCAGTTAACTCCCTAATCATAACCTAATCATGCCCAGATGAACAGATCAGTTTACAAGCATGATTCAATTTATGTTTTTGGAATTCATAATTACATAAAACTGTCAAACCATTACAGAGATCATGTAAATTAAACTATTACCCAATTGCATTGGTGGCCAGAGGATGTATTTGCTCAGGGTATACGAGAGGCACCTTTTACCAGCTGGGCGTTGGAGCCATTTTGCGACTGAATTCTGATGTAACGATGCTCTCCAGGCACCTTTAGAGACTCCTACGTTCTACAAAGTTGTGAGCTTTACACGTGTTGCATTATCACTTAACCCATTGCCACCCTGAGCCCAGCCACTGGCTGGTTCTTACTCTCTAACTGACCAAAGATGGGTGTGGAGTCTCAGCCTTTAGGGTGGGGGTCAGCTGTGGCTCTCTCTTCCTTGGTTCACGTGACCTTGCCCTGCCACAAGCTGCAGAAGAGGTTCCTGGCCCCGACCCAGGTGCTGAGGTTGTAGCCTCCCCTGCTCCCCTCTTTCAAGTGCAGCCTCTGTGTTCTGCCACCTGGAGGTCAAGTGTGGGTAGGGAGTAGGGCAGAGAGGACTCTCTACAGATGGCCCTGTGCATGAGAGGAACCCATGCCCCACCTTAAGCTTGGTCTTAGTTGTATCAAATCTTTTTCTCAAAACTGGAGAAGCCCTGCCTCTGCCTCCACCCAAATAGGTGAGAGTCGTTGACGGAAGAGGCAATGCCTGGGCTAGTTTGGCTTCTTTGAGAGTTTTCACCTTCCCTGCTGGATGCCGAACTACCTAGCTTTATACATCCTGCATTTTCATGATCTCTTCTGTTGTTAAGACCGCTTGGCTTGTCTACTGTTTATGCCTCCGTCTGAGCAAAGCCCTTCCATTTCGATGAGTGATTGGAGGCATCAAGCCGGTAGCATTCACTCCCAGCTCACCTCTCTGAGCCTGGCCTTCAGGGGTTGATTACTTCCCTCCCACCCCTCCTGTTCCAAGGGCCAGACTCTCACACTGTGAACTATATGTTGATGGTCATGAGTTTTTTTAAACATAGCCAACAAATGCTTTGCAGCACTTAACATCTTGCCTGCCTTGTCCCATGTAAGCAAGATTGTTTGAGATCCCTCCCTTCTACAGAAGGCTGTGCTTTTGGCCAGTTCTCCAGTTAGGTGGTAGATAAATTGCCACACTCTAAATTGTGAGGCGATTAAAGCCCTCTTTGTATTCCCACCCAAGCACCAGTTCTCTGGAAAATATATTAGAACAACCAGCCACCAAACTTCAACAGAGCTGAGTTTAAAAGACGGCTGCCAACACTGGTCCTGCTTCCAGGAGTGAGAACCGCTCCCATTAAAAGGCCTCTGTGATTTTCTGTGCTAAGATATCCTTTAGAAAAACTTAGATCATGATGTGAGAACTAACAAAAAACAAACAAAACAACCACTACAGAACACCAGACAAAAACCCAAAACAACCCCGGTCTGGCTTCTCACGTAAACGTCTCTCAAAGGGAGCCTGCTGGAGGTGCTACACGTGCTGGGGAACAGTCATCTTGTCTCCCTGTGATATCTGTCTTTGTGTTTGGCTTTACAGAGCCTTGGAGGTTATCATGAATGCCAGGTGTGTGAAATAAGCGCAGCTGACAGGATTTAAAGGCTAAGACTAACCTTTCTAATCCACTATTCCCCATTCTCTGCCTTAGGCCATGCCTCTTCTTCAAGAATATACTACACCCTTGCTCCCGTGATGGGAGCTGCACCAATTTCCTGAACGTCAGTCAAAGCTTGCCTCCTTGAGGAGCTGGGGAAATTCAGATTTCTCCTTCTGACTAGATGGAAAAGGAACTGTAAAGAATATTTAGAATAAGAGTGAGCATTGGTATTCTTGCCACATTTGCTTAACTTTTTCACTTCTTCACTCCCCTGCTTCAGAAATATATAATCCTTTTTCCCCTTTCCCCATATATTTAATAAAATTATGAGTTACAAAAAATACATGTAGAGATAAATTAATTCATCAATAATATATTATTTCAAAATAGGTCCATCAATATTGAGAAGGCATTGTTCTAAGTGCTGGGGATATAGACTAGACCAAGTCCCTGTTCTTCACAGTGAGTGGAGAAACAGAAAATAAATAAATATGTAATATGTGAACAGGCCATAAGGGCTTTGAAGAAGAGTAAAGTAGAATAAGGAAATAGGGCATGAGGGGTGTGGGAAGTGAGGTACTATTTTACATGGGATGGCCAGGGAAGGCTTCTCAGCTCGGATGGTATTTGTGCAGAGATCTGAAAGGCACAGCCTGAGCCAAGCTGATATCTTGAGAGAAAGCCATACAGGCAGAGAAAGCAACTAGTCTTGAAGACTGAGGTGCTCAGTGTAGTCAAGCAATGGCAAGAAAGCCCACTGTGTTGGTCAGAGAGGTGAGGGGGGTCAGTTTATGTGGGACCTTTTGTTATAGCCAAGACTTCGACTTTGTAGTGTGATGTGATTTTTTTAACGTTTATAAAGGATCAATTTGACTGCTATTGTTGAGAACAGTGCAAGGGACAAAAGAGAAAGTGGATTTGTTTAGAGTGATAGGGATGAAGTGGTGAGCAGTGATTAGATTCTGGAACTCTTTTGAAGATAGAGCTGACAGAAAGGACTGATGGACTGGATGGAGGGTGTGAGGAAACCAAGAGGAGTTAAGAATGACTTTGAGGCTTTAGCCTAAATAACTGGTAGAATAGATTTGCTGTGTACCGAAATGGTAGGATTAGGATAGAAGTAATTTTGATGGTTGGTAGAGAAGATCAAAAAGATTTCAGTTTGGGGCATGTTCAGTTTGAGATGCCCATTATAGACTTCCAAGCAAGGATACTGAGTAGGCAGTTGGATAGAAGTTCAAGGAGTGAGGCTGGAGCTGGAGAAACCAATTAGTGTGTCATCAGCATATACTTGGTTTTAAAATCATGGGTTTACTTGAGATCATCCATGGAGTGTGTATGGAGAGAGGAGAGATGAGGTCTGAGGACTGAGCTCTGGACATCGCCAAAGCTTTTAGAGTTTGGGAAGGACACAGAGAGGAAGTGGCTAGTGAAGTAGAAAGAAAACCAGAAATGGGAGCATTGTCCCAGAGGCAAAGAAGGAAATTGCTCCAACAATGAAAGCAGCAATCCACTTTGCCAACAGCTAGTGCCTGGAGTAAAATTAAATATTGAGAAATGGCCAGTGGATTAGGAAACATGGAGGTCATTGATGACCTTGACGAGAGTCATTTAGTGGACCAAAGCACAGCCTGAGTGAATTTAAGAAAACAGAGTAGAGCAAACAGAGCGGTGCATATGGACAACTTTTCTGAGTTTTGCTGTGAAAGGCACGTGGAGGGAACTGGCTGGGTCCGTGGGGGTCAAGGAAAGGTATACCAGCATATTTGTACGCCAGGAAGTGGAAAGAGAAAAATTGAGGCTGGAGCGAGAAGGGGCCATTGCAAGCAGAAAGAGTTAGGATCTAGTGCACATACACGTAGACCTAGGTGGGTGGGTTGCTAGCTTCGTGGGGGCTTTGGGGAGATTATGAGGTGAAAGAGGAGAGGGGTGGGGGGTTTGAGGAGAGAGAACCGGCTGAGAGTGTTTCTTCCCCTTACAGCAGAAACACCTGCAGGGCTCGTTGTAGCACCAGTGGCTGGGCCTCACCTGAGAGGTTCTGATCCAGTAGGTCTGGAAGGGGCCTAAGAACTGGCGGTTTTTATAAATTCCCAGGGAATGGCAATGCTGCTGATCCAGAAACCACGCTTTGGGAGCCACTGGACTGGGGAAATGGGGTAAATGACCAGGGAAGCACAGGGCCCACTTGTCCTGGCAGTCACACATTTGAAGGGAATTTTGTCAATATGGTTGTATGTTTCTCCAGCCCTGTTCAGCAGCTCAAAAGCTGAGACAATAGGTAGATAGTTGGACTTAACCAGAGTAAATGAGGACTTAAATGGCCCCGGATACTTGGGAGATTTTGATTTTCTGATTTTTTTTTTGGTAGTCTGAAAATATTATTTATACATCCTTTATTTTAAATTGAAGGGATTAGAGAATTTGAGATCCAGAAAGAAAATTGAAAATTTGTGTAAAAATTTACCATTATTGAACATGCAGGAAGGAGTAATATCCATCTCTGGTCTCACACTGCAAGGAGAAACCTAAGTCCCCTTTCCCTAAAATACCTATTAACTGTAGTGTTTCTGTGATTGAGTAAGAGCAAAATTCTGAAATACACTTTGAAAAACTTGGTCACTTTTATATTTTATAAACTATCACAAACAGGTTACAAAAATACACTGAATTTTAAGACTGCTATATTGTTCTTTAAGATTGTACCTATCCTCCCACAAAAAGTAAGAGTTAAGTACAGAGTTTTACGCACAGGAAATGAAAATGGACCAATACAGTGAGGAGAGAACTTGGCTGTTAGAGAGCTCCTCCGCTCATTAACAGAAAGAAATTCTTGAATGAATCCTGCCCCTCTATATTAAGGATCAGGACTCATTCAAATATGGTATGTTAAGCAGATATTTAAATATAGTATATTTGCATATTAAACAGTAGCACATTAAAACTTTTAATGTAACTAACCTTTTTTTTTTTAAAACAGATTCTGTTGGAGCCAGGTGTGATCCAAGATGTGTTAGCAGCTGGCAGTCACCTGCAGTTGTTGGAGCTTCTCAATTTGTGTTCCCATTATCTCATCCAGGTATGTGAGCTTGTGTCCAGCTAATATGGCCATCACGTGCCTTCCACCTGCCACCGGGGCTGCCATCCTGGCCCGTCTGGAGGGATGTGGCCTGTGGGGATAGAATTTCTCCCGGACGTAAACTGAGAGGCAGGAGAGTGACTGCAGCTCTCATGTCCTGTCACAAGATGGGTGTTTCCCCCACCTGCCCTGCCCCCCGCCATGATTCCACAATGTGTCTCGGCAGCAAATTGACGCAACAACCACACACAGATACCTGCCAGGTCCCGGGGAAATGACGCTGGGAAGAGCCCTGGTCTGTAGCATGTTTTCTGGTTGTGGAAATAACCACAGCTGCATGACAAGGTGGATAGTCATATATAAGACTGCAAGTAACAGTAGCTAATTCTTCACAGAGTCACCAAAGTTAATTATCATGGGAGTTTCCCAGGCAGTAAATGCTGGAGACAGCATGAGTGATCTTTGCATTCTTCCTCTGATTTGCCAGGATGGTCAGGAAAGGCTTGGGAGGGGAAGGGAGATGAAACTCCCATCTGCATTCAGCCCTCGCAACATTGCACATTTGTTTAGCGGAAAAATCAGAGGCTTGAAAGGTACCCAGCTTTCCCACGGTGATGCAGCTGGTGAGTGGCAGGCCTTTTGGAAGCCTAAGACCATTGTTCTTGAGTGAAAACTATTTGGTTAGGTAGGAAGATGTGGGACACTTCAGGCAGACAGTACAGCTGGGCTCTTTTATTTTAAAAAAGTACTAATGAACTATTTTGGGATCCTCCCCTATCCCCCACTGGTATAACTTCACTTTATTTTAGCAATATAACAGCAATGTAAATATATTTTTAAAAAATAATAAATTCACCCAATTTAATTCTATCCCTGTGCATGAGACATGATATTAGGGAGCAGGAAATCTCATTTATTTTCTGGCCCAATTGCCTTCTCTCTAATTCTAAATATGCCCTTTATCATTGATTTCTGCTACACCATTCCCGCTTGAATAGCGTTTTATAGTGTGCAAAGCTGTTTCGTGTATACCACCTTATTTAATCTTCCCAGCGACCCTAGGAAATAGGAATCCAGTGACTTCCAGAGAGGCAAGGCCAAGGATGCCAGCCATGTTCACCTAAGCAGCAATTCAAATACAATATGTGAACAATTTTTACCATTATTTCAGCACATTTAATCTAACAGTAAATGTTTAACTATTTAACTTATTTTCTGTTCTTTTCCCTTCAAAATTGTTGGGTGGTATGAGAAAGCTGCTTTTAATCGCCTTCTGCAGGCAGCAGATGGGAATAACATAGAAAGGTTACAAGATTTCAGAGGTGTGTGTTTGACTTGTGAAATTGAAATTACTTTTATTTGACATTTCTACCTCAGATATTACAACTTGAGCTTTAAGCATCATCGCCTGATTCACTTTTTTCTTGGCAGGTAATGATCAGTGATATATGTTGATAAAAGTTTGGTTATAGTGTTATGCATATAATAAGTGGTGTGTATATACGTGTGCATGTATACCTGTACTTATAATTTTTCTATAAATGAGAATTGCAGATGATAATTATGGATATTTCCCCTGCCCCATCAGATAAAGTAGCTCATTATTTTAATGAGGCAAAACTATAGCTTATGTATAAATTTGGTTTGTGGTAGGTTATTATTCAGGTTGCTTGAGCAGTCGTTGAAACTTTGACTTTCTTTTTACCTATATGTTTTCATTTAATTCTCTCATGTAACTTTTCCTTAATATTTGTGATTGGTGCAAGATGTCCAACTTGTGGAAGAAAACTTTGACTGCAATAGAACCAAAACCATGTATATATAGAAGTCTTCATTACTTCAGTCTTTTGAAAATATAATCCCTGCCTTCCCCTAGGACAGAGGTTCTTAAGGGGTCCGTGAGCTTGAATTGAAATTCAAAAAAACATTATTCTTGTGGGGATGTGTTGATAGGAGTATGATATATTTATTAAATAATATACAGTATAGTATGGACTTAGTAAGTGGTCTGTGGTTTTCACCTGACTGGCGAAGGGGTCCGTGGAACAAAAAAGGTTAAGAACCCCCTGCCCTAAGATATTAAAAGCACCAGACCGGGTCAGTCTACTTTTAAACCTTAACACTGTCTTGTAGCTATACATGTATATTATATTTTTTATTATTGCTCAGCAGATTTCTAATATTATATGGGACCACTTTATTTGGCATATAAAATTAATTTTTTGTTGAAATGAAAAATCTCTGGTGCTTAAAATGTACCTAGAAATTGTGCCCCATCAACCAAGACTAATATACTCTCCATCCTTATTTGGTACTTTGTCCATCTAGGAGTTGTGAAACCATTCCCCTCATGAAGATGTCTGGTATTGTCTTGTCCTCAAATTTCCATTTTTCCTTTGGTTTGTCTGCCAGAGGTAGACCCTGTTGAAACTCCTTGGGACACGCTCCCAAGCCTTCCTGGCCATCAGCTATTGCCTTGGCCTGCCCCAGGGCAGGGAAGGACACCCTGAGGCTGCTGTCTGGACAGGCTGCTGGAAGGCAAGAGCCCAACCTGTCACTGGTGCAGCAGTAGTACCCTTCTGTGGCAGCGAGGACAGGCATTGTTTTCACCCCTACGCTGTGACACCTTCACCTTAT
>PVKH010019502.1:0-14822 GCA_004027955.1 Chaetophractus vellerosus
ACAAACAAAAAAAAAAAAACCATTCAATTGCTTCTCATCACCTAATGGACATATTCGAAGTTATTAAACCATACCTTATCAGGCTTACCATTTTCTGACCTCTGCCTATCATAATTTGGCCCTTGCTTCCTCTTCAGCCTGTCTTACCAGTCCTTACCATTTTCATACCCTATGTTATCTCCATGCTTTTCCCCAGTCTTCCCATGTATACCTATCTCCATTCATAAGGCCCAACTCAGCACCTCCAGGAAATTCTTCCTGAACTCAGTCTCCTTTGAGATAGATTAGTTGGTCTTCTTACCACATCGGGCATTTTTAAATCATTTCTTGTCCCATATTGCATTGTAATTAGCAGTTTAACTTTTTCTCTCTCTCCCTCTAAATTGATGAATCCTCTGAAAATAGGACTTTGTGTCTTTCTCATCTTTGTGATCTGAGAGCCTTCTACTATGTCTGACACATAGGAGAAACACAAAACATTTATTGAATGAAATAGATGAATGGATGAAAGTAGATAATTGATGGCATTGTGGAGAATGTATTGGAGAGGGGAAAGCTTGAGGAAATGGCATCAGTTTAGAAATGGTACAGGTAAGAGGTAATGTTTCCCAATATTTTATCTTAACAATAAAACAAAACATGTTTTATGAACCTTTAAGAGTTGATTAATTTTAGTCCTTTTGTACTTAATGAGAAAAGATTTTACAGTCCCAATAGAAAGCAAGAAGTTGTTTAATAGTGTGCCACAGCAAGTGCTAGATATGAATGGAAAGCATGATATTGTACTTTGTTCTGGGCTCAGGGTGGCTAATAGATTCCATCTCAGGTGCAAGATAAAACTGACCGGTGGTGGCTACCTAGAGTACTATGTTGAGAAGGACTCAACAACCAGACCTGATCTCTGTGGAAAAGATTGCCACAATTGATTTTTAATTTCTGACACGGTGCAGGAAGATGGTGTGACTGAGTATGGTTAGAGGATTTCCCAAAACTATCATCGGCCCGCATTCTAGTCAACATTTGTATGAATGATTTGAAGACATAGAATGCATGCTTACCTAAATTGTAGATAACTCAAAACTGGGAAGAATAACACACTTGTTGGGCGATAGTCACATCAAATGGATTTATAGCCAACTGCATGCTCTAACAGAATTAAATGTAAATGTAATAAGTGTAGAATCCTTCACTTGGGTCAGAAAAATCTATTGCACAATTCTAGGGTGTTAGAAATGTGTCTTTATGTAATTGTGAAAAATATTTTGCAATAAACTCAATAGGAGCATATTGAGACAATGAAATACTCTAATTTAACATTGGATGTAAGAATAGAAGTGCAATGCCCTGTGACCTCACTGGGGATATTGGAAAAGTTGCGTGAACATGAGAGAAAAATGGAAGTTTATCATGTAAAAGATGGATTTGACTTATCCTGGTCTGAATTCTAGAGCAACATTGAGCACAAGGACAGGAAAACTAACAGAGGCTGAGGTTTAATTCTAAGAATTAAGGAAGTCTGAAAATAGAATGGATTGCCATGAAATAGTGGTATCATTGGAGTTGCTCATTACAGACTAGAGAGAAACTTGTCAGGAATCCATTATATTACTCATTTCTATCCAGAACTAATACCAAGGTATACATACATATCTAACCTTGACTGATTGAGTGTCTCATGTATACAGTTATAGCTAAGGGTATTATGGGAATGGAATGCTGGAGACCTAGTTCTGTTCCTGGTTTGTCTCTAATACTGGGATGAAAGTGAGCCTTTAAATATAAGTTATATTATATCATTTTTTCTGCACAAAACTCTCCAAAGGCTTTGCATTTCATTCAGAGAAAAACCCAAATCCTTTTAGTGCCTGCAAGGCCTTACATATTTTGTTTTCTATTATCTATCTGATCTCATCTTCTACCTAACTCTCTTTGCTCCGTCTCCTACTGTGCTCACATGGAATAGCCACACAGACTTCTGGGCTGTTCCTCAAAGATAACAAACACACTCTTACCACAGAACTTTTGTTTGCCCTGAGCTGTGTTTACAAAATTTTTGTTTGATAAAATTTCGAAGTACAAAGATTTTACTTGAAATTTAAGATTTATGACTTCTTTTGAAATATTGGCAAATCTGACAATGATGATCTCACATTTCTACATGACATCAGCTGAAGCTGAGTAGCAGCCTCTTCCTTTAAATGGGACATGAGCTTTCCAGTTCATCAGAGGTTCCAGCCAGGATGAGGCACTCATTTATTACTGGCCTTGCCCCTATAATCATTTGAGTTTGAGATCCCAGTGTGGTACCATGTTCTGGAGAACTTGCTAGAACACAAATTACTGGGCCAAAACCCAGATATTCTGATTAAATATGTTTGAGTTGGGGCCCCAAAAATGTGCATTTCTAACAACCTACCTGATATAGTTGGAGCTATGGTCTAAGGACAAGTCTTGAATGAGCACTATATTAAAACATTTTCCTTTATAGTAGTTTTTCTTCCTCGAAATATTTAGGTTTAAAATTAATAATCAGGAATTGGTGTTTTCTCATATAGTAAACTTTGAGATATTGTTTTACTTTCTTATTTACAAATATGACAAGTGGCTCAGTCCCCTTACACCTTTAAGCCAAGAGATTTTTGTTCTTTCCCACCTTGCTCAGGTGCTTCAGCTGTCTTCTGATTTTCACCTGAGCTACAGTGTTACAAATTGTTCTCCAGAAAGAACTAAACAGTCATTAGAATTTCAATAGTAGTTTCCATCCAAGGTATTTTCTAGCAGTTCTATCCTGCTTTCCACTGAAAACTGTAAATCACTTAACAGAATGATGTCTTAAAAAATGAATTAAAGGCAAAGCTACCTCTAATGGAATAGTTTCTTTGAATACAGGTTTTGTACCACCCACAGTGGGCCCTGACACTCAGCACAGAAGCCACTGGTTACTGCTCTGCCTCTGGGATCCTTATAGCCAGCCCTGGAGAACCTAGCAGAGATGCTGGGGAGGCAAGTGTTTTTAGAAACCATGCACTAAAATGGCAGTGGTTCCTTCAGGAAATGACTTTGAAAGACATAAGGAATACTCCATATTCTATAGGATTATTTGGGATAATCTCCGAGATCTCACCCACAGGTTTCAGGAGTCTGGGGATTAACATGGCATTCAGGGTCAGTGGCTGTTGCCCTTGGCAGCAATCCTGGGAACTGGGTAGAAATCTGCAGTGGGACTGGTTATAGCTTAGAAATTAAGGTTGCTTCTTCTGAGAAGAATTCTCTCCTCATCAAATGGTGGTAGAAGCATAACTCCATCAGACTCTACATGGATAACATGTCAAGCTCACTCTCAGGGGCTAATAATTCTCAGAAATTATTACTAATATGGAGCAGTCACTGACTCTACTTCACTTGCTTTAGCTGTGAGAGAGAATTCCAACCTTTAATCCCAGAAGGACTTGGATCATACATTTTTACTTGAAGTCAGGGTTGGTAGTAATCTATTGGCTTGGGGTGTCTTCTCCATCTGTTTCTCTAAATTGGAGTCTGGTATATCATTTTCTGGAGTCCAAGAGTCAGCAAACAATTATCTGCTGAGCACCTATTATGTGCCAGGGACTGTTGTAGGCACAGGAGATCCAGCAGGGAACAAAATCATCAATCCTTTGCTCTCCAGAAACGTACATTTTAATAGGGGAAATGGGGAAGATACAGAATAGTCACATAAATGAATAATTAGGCTATATCCAGTTACCAATAAATGCTTTGAAACAGATGAAATAAAGTGGTGGGGAGTGACAGAGGTAGGGGATCCTGTATCTGCATTAGTCAGGGAAGGCTTCTCTGAGAAGGGCAAGTGCTTCAAGTAATGGTAAACATGTGAAAAGTCCTTGAGAGGAATATATTTGAGTTTCTCAAAAGAAGAAATAAGGTAAAGAGTATAGGTAGATGATGTCAGAAAAGTAGGCAGGGTCAAAATCATTCAGGACCTTGTAGGCAGTGTGATATGTTTCCATTTTATTGTATGCATAATGGGTTTTAAGTAAGGGAGTAACATGATTTCTGTTTTAGAAAGTGCTGTGGTGGGGGGTGAATTGTAGGGGACAAAGGTGGAATTAAGGAGACCCATTAGGAACTGTTCTTGTAGTTCAGACAAATGATATAGGCTTGGAATTGGGTTTTAGGAGTAGAGTTAACAAGGAGTGGTAGGTACACCAGTACATACTGATGGACTAGATATGGGATGTTAGGAAAAGAGAAATCAAGAATGACTTCTAGATAATTGACCTGAACAACTGGGTGGAGAATGATACTCTTCAGCAAGGAAAGGACTGGAACGGGCTGGAGAAAAGATTTGGTTGGGGGCCTGCTATGGAATCAAGAGTATTGCTTTGTCCACATTATGTTTAGATGCCTCGTACATGTCCAAGTGGAGATACTGTGGAGGAAGTTGATAAATCTGGAAACCAAGGGAAAAGTCTGAAGTTGAAATACAAATTTGAGAGTCCTCAACATATAGATGGTATCTGTTATTTGGCTCACTGGATGAAAGAGTCCTGATGAAATAGCCTTCATAGCCTTAAGGTACCTGGGTAAGGTTAATGTAGAAAGTACTCAGGTTTCAGGAGTTAAGATGAGGCAGCAGATATAAGAGCCTGGGTTCTATAACTGCAGAAAACTAGCAGGATCATTTTTAGGTATAGGCCATTGGGCTTGTGGTGGGTGCCTAGGCAGGCTGAAGTGTATTTTCTTTGTCAAGACAAGACATGGTTGCATGCTTGGATTTCAGTAAGAGTTAAACTTTCTTATGTGTCTCTATTAAAAATGACTTAGAGTGGGTGCATAGAAATATTAGACTCAGCCTGAAGGGGTAAATCTCGGATAGTACTACACTTCAAAATTTCCATGAGCTTTGAGATAAAGATAGTGTAATAATACTCCTTAGGGATTGGTGCAGTGTTAAAAACTGGGCAAAGGAGACAGAGAAACCAAGGTTCAAATTCCCATTCTCCCACCTACTAGCTTGGGCAGGTAATTTAGCCAATTTCTCATCTGTAAAATGAGGATACTTATTTTGATGTTGGAAAGATTAAAGATAAAGTATATCATCTGGTACTTAGAAACCTCACAATAGCTACCTTAATGGTAGTTATTTTTTTAAAATGGGTTGTGAACATTAGAGCTTGATGTTGATTTATAGGCAAGGCAGACCTTATTTTAAAAAGACTGGATTAATGAATGATTAACACCATAATACTTGAAATGTTTTTCTTTCTCTTCTCTAATTTTTAGCCAATTCTGTGATATCTATAATCTGCTACTCAGATGTAGGATCCAATAGTATGTATTTGGCAGCCTGAACCAGAGGCCCAAAGAAATGAACACAGGCCCTCTATGTACAGATAAGCCATGGAGCTCAGATATGGTAGAGTTAATCACGTGTCCTTGGCTCAGTGGTTTAACTTCCCTGATCTGTGGTTTCTTCATCTTTAAAATGGTGATGGCTATACCTTCCTCAAAAAATTTCTAAAGTAACTAGCACAGTGAAAACAAAACAAAATGAAACAAAACGGAACAAAACAAAACAAAACAAAACAAAACAAAACAAAAACCAAGTTCCTCCTTCCCTCTGCCCTTCCTGCTTGGAGAATTTGAATCCACAGACCAAGCCTGTTAATGATTAAATAGCGAAATCTTCCACTCACCACACTGGTCTCATATCATGAATTGCAGCATGTGCTTCACTGGCATTTGGTCCGATAAAAAGAAAAGGCACAGGGATGGCTGGTATGGGTACCTTCTGTTGCTCAAAGTCTGTATTCCTCATGTAGCCCAGAATAAAAAAATAATTAAAGCCTAGAAACAGATATTCATCGTGTGAAATTCTCCTGTGACTTGTGAGAGAATTTAGTTGAAGTGGGTACTACATGAAAATTGATTATTTTACAGAACCTTGAGGTTTCTACAAACCTTATGAATATTCTTTTATGAATGAACAATATATGTCATTAAGTAGAGGGTTATGTTAATGGCCTAAGTAGTGTGGCCTCCAGATTGTTCTCAGGGGCCCACTCAGCCTCAAAGCTCCTAAACTCTGGAGGAGTTCCTTGGGCAGCTGATACGCCTGTAGGTATAGATGGACTTTAACATCTAGGTAGGCTATGATATAAAGGCAACAAGATATGACGTTGCCTACATGGTCAGATTTTTTTTTCTGTATTAGAGAAGCTGTGAGTTTACAGAACAGTCATGCATAAAATACAGGATTCTCATATACCACCCCATGACCAACACCTTGCATTGCTATGGAACATTTGTTACAATTGGTGATAGCACATTTTTTATAATTGTGCTGTTAATTAAAATCCATGGTTTAACACAGATTTCACAGTTTGTGTAGTGTAGTTCCATGGACCTAAAAAAATTTTTTTTAATTCTGTTACCATATATAAAATGTAACTTTCCCCTCTTTAATCATATTCAGATATAAGTTTTAGTGCTGTTAATTGTAGTCACAATGTTGTGCTACCATACCACCATCCATTACCAAAACATTTCCAACATTCCAAATAGGAATCCTGTACATTTTAAGCTTTAACTTCCTATTCCCTATCCCACCCTTTGGCTGTTTGATATTATTTATGAATTCCAAAAAGAGATATTGATTATGTTTGTAAACTGGTCTGTTCCTCTGGGCATGATACCCTTTGATTGATTTAAATTCAAAGGCTTTATGCTTACTTGATTAAATCAAGATTAGGGCTTTGATTCAACCATGTCATTAGGGCGTGCAGGGTTGTGTCCCCGCCCCATTGGTGGGCTATATAAGTGGACGCTCAATCAAGAACACAGAAGTAGATACACAGAGAAGATACACACAGGAAGAGAGACAGCTCTATAGATGAGGCAGAGGCCCTAGGAAGAGAAATGAGCCCTATGCCACCCTATAGCTGAGATCAGAAGAAGCTGGACCCATGGAGCCTTAAGAGGGAAGAGAAAGCCTGAACCCTTGCAGACGTCATCTGCCATCTTGCTTCAACACGTGACAACTGACTTTGGATGAGGAAGTACCTCTTATGGTACCTTGAGTTGGACTCTTTAGGGCCTTGTAACTGTAAGCTTTTTACCCCAAGTAAATACCTTTATAAAAGCCAACAGATTTCTGGTACTTTGCAGCAGCACCCCTTTGGTTGAATAATACACACCCTATCAACTGGTAACCTATATTCTAGATTCTAACACTATGACTTTACTTATTCTCATTGTTTCAAATCAGTGAGATTGTAGAAAATTTGTCCTTTTGTGTTTGGCTTATTCCACTCAGTGTGATGCCTTCAAGTTCCTTCCATGTTATTGCATGTATGAGGACTTCATTCCTTCTTATAACTGAATAATATTCCATTGTATGTTTATACCACATTTTATTTATTCATTCATTGGTTAATGGACACTTCAGTTGCTTCCATCTTTTGGTAATTGTGAGTAATGCCATCATGACATCGGTGTGCAAATATCTGTTCAAACCCGTGGTTTCAATTCTTTTGGATATTTACCCAGTAGCAGAATTACTGGGCCATATGGTAGTTCTATACATAGCTTTCTGAGGAGCTGCCTAATTATCTTCTATAGGGTTACACCATTTTACATTGCCACCAGCTATGAATGAGTATTCCTATTTCTCCATATCCTCTCCAACATTTATTTTCCTTTTTTTTTTTAATAGCAGCCACTCTGATAGCTAATGATGTTGAACATCTTTTTATGTGCTTTCTGGCGATTTGTATATCTTCTTTGGAGAAATGTCTTTTCAAGTCTTTCGCCTATTTTTATTTGGGCTGATTGCGTTTTTGTTTAAGTTGAAGGATTTCTTTATATATACTGGATATTAGTCCTTTATAGGATATGTGGTTTCAAATATTTTCTCCCAGTGTGCAAGGTATCTTTTTGCTTTCATGGTAAAGTCCTTTGAGGAACAATTTTTTTTTATTTTGAGGAGGTCCCATTTATCTAATTTTTCTTTTGTAGTTTATGCTTTGAGGGTAATGTCTAAGAAACCATTGTCTAACACAAGGTCTTGAAGATGCTGCCATATGTTTTATTCTAGGAGTTTGATAACTCTACTCTTGAACTTAGGTTTTTGTTCCATTTTGAGTTGATTTTTTTCATATGCTGTGATGTAGGGGTCCTCTTTTTTTCAAATGGTGATCCAGTTTTCCCAGTACCATTTGTTGAAAAGAATATTCTTTCAAATTGAGTGTACTTTGTCCACTTGTCAAAAATCAGTTGGCCATAAATGTGAGGGCTGATTTCTGAGCTCTCAATTGCATTCCATTGGTATATATGTCTGTTCTTGTGCAAGTGCCATGTGGTTTGGATTATTGTGGCTTGGTAATAAATTTTAAGATTGGAAATTATAAGTTTCCCAACTTCATTCTTCTTTTTCAAGATGGTGTTAGCTATTTGGGGACCCTTACCCTTCCATACAAATTTGATAATTGGAATTTCCATTTGTACAAAGAAGGTTGTTAGAATTTTGATTGGGATTGCATTGAATCTATAAATTGCTTTGGGCAGTATTGATAAATTAATGATATTTAGTCTTCCAATCCAGGAACATGGAATATCCTTCCATTTATTTAGGTCTTTCATTTCTGTTAGCAATGTTTTGTTGCTTTCTGTAGATATTTGATTCTTTTAGTTGCTATTGTAAATGGAATTTTTAAAATTGATTTCTTCTTCTGATTGTTCATCGCTTGCTTGTGTTTAGAAAGAACTGATTTGGGGGCATTAATATTGTACCCTGCCACTTTCCTGAATTCATTTATTAGCTCTATGAGCTTTGTTGTGAAATTTTCAGGATTTTATGTTTATAGGATTCATATCAGCAAGTAGGGGAAGCTTGAATTCTTCCTTTCCAATTTGGATGTCTTTTATTTATTTTTCTTGCCTAATTACTTCGGCTAGAACTTCCAGTACATTGTTTAAGAACAGTGGTGACAGTGGGCATTCTTGTCTTTTACTTGATCTTAGAGGGAAAGCTTTCAATCTTTCACCATTAAGTAGGATGTTAGCTGTGGGCTTTTCATATTTGCTCTTTATCATGTTGAGGAAGTTCTATTCCTGGTGTTCTAAGTGTTTTTATCTAGAAAAGGTGCTCTGTTTTATCAAATGCCTTTTCTGCATCAATTGAGATGATCATGTGGTTTTCCCCCTCTATTCTGTTAATGTGGTGTATTACATTAATTGATTTTCTTATGTTGAACCAATTGGCATACCAGGGATAAATCCCAATGATCATGGTGTATAATTCTTTTAATATGCTGTCAGATTCGGTTTACTAGTATTTTGTTGAGGAGTTTTTCATCTATATTCATAAGAGATATTGGTCTATAGTTTTCTTCTTTATCTGGCTTTGATATGTTGGGAATGTTGACCTTGTAGAATGAGTTAAGGAATGTTCCCTTCTCTTCAATTTTTGGAAGAGTTTGAGCAGAGTTGGTATTAAATCTTCTTTGAATGCTCAGTAGAATTCCTCTGTAAAGACATCTGTTCCTGTGCTTCTCTTTGTTGGGAGTTTTGTTTGTTTGTTTGTTTTTTGTCAAGGGGAAAATGTATTTTTTTAACAAATCAATTTTATTGATACATATTAATAAAGCATAAATTCACCAAAATGTACAATCAGTGGTATTTGGTGTAATCACAGATTTGTGCATTCATCACTTCAATAATTCTTAGAGCACTTTCATTATTTCAATAATAATAAACAAAAAATCAAACAAACAAAACTCATCACCTCTCAATCTCTCTGGGCTTCCCCTGCTGTAAATAGCTGCTATTCTTTTCCCTTCTTTCCAGTATATTTGTATTTATATTTTACAATAACAGTCTTATATCACATATATCCATGTTTTACATGAGGTTTCACTATGTTATACAGTCCCATGTTACAGTTTTTTAGCTTTCCTTCTGGTAAATACATAAGGTTAGACTTTCCCTTTCAACCACTGTCATATCCATATAATAGCTCTGCTAGTTACAAAAAACATGATGCACTTTCACCATTTCTATTCATTTCCAAAGATTTAAAAACAACCTTTTTTTATTATTTTTTTTAAGATTTATTTATTTTTATTACATATCTCCCCTTCCCCCCTGCTGTGGCGGCGCACCGAGAGTGGTCACTGCGCAGGCGCGGCTTTCCCCGCTTGTGGGCGGTCTCTGTGTCCTAAAAACAACCTTTTTAAAAAAAATTTTATTACCTATTTTGCACAGATTAACCAACAGCTTTCCATTCCTTACCCTCATACTATTTTCTGGTGACCTATATTCAAATTATTAACTCCATGAGTTTACACAATATATTTAGATCATAATAGTGCAGTCATACAGTATCTGTCCTTTTGTGTCTCGCTTGCTTCAGTCAACATAGTGTCCTCCAGGTTCATCCATGTTATGTGCTTCGTGACTTCATTTCTTCTTACCACTGTATAATATTCCATTGTGTGTATATACCACAATTTCTTTATCCATTCAACAGTTGATCACACCTGGGTTGTTTCTAGATTTTGGCAATCACGAATAACGCTGCTATGAACATCAGTGTGCAGATGTCTATTCGTGTCACTGATCTCAGTTCTTCTGGGTATATAACTAGCAATGGTATTGCCTGGTCACATGGCAAGTCTATATTCAACCTCCTTAGAAACTGCCAAACAGTCCTCCACAGTGGCTGTACCATTTTACATTCCCATGTTGGGAAGTTTGTGATTCCTGATTTAATCTTTTACTAGTAATTGTTTTGTTGAGATCTATTTCTTCTTGAGTCAATGTGGGTAGTTTTTGTGTTTCTAAGAATTCATCCATTTCATCCAGGTTATCTATTTTATTGGCATACAGTTTATCATAGTAACCACTTATTGCCTTTTTTAAAATTTCAGGGGTGTTGGAAGTAATGTCTTCCTTTTCATTTCTGATTTTCATTATTTATACCCACTTTTTTCTTTTGTGATTCTAGCTAAAGTTTTGTCTATTTCCTTGATCTTTTCAAAGAACCAACCTTTGACTTTGTTGATTTTCACAATATATATTTTTCGTTTTCTATTTCATCTATCTCCACTCTATTCTTTGTTGTTTCCCTCTTTCATTGGGTGCAGTGTTCTATATATGTCTGTTAAGTCTAATTGTCTCAGTGAATCAATCAGATCCTGTACTTCCTTACTGATGTTCTAACTAGATGTTCTATCATTATTGAGAGCGATGTGTTAAAATCTCCTATTATTCATATAGAGCCTCAGTTTCTCCATTCAAATCTGTCGGTGTTTGCTTCATATATTTTGGGAGTCTGCTGTTAGGTGCATATATAGTTATGATTGTTACATCTTCTTGTTGGATTTTCCCCTTTATCAGTACGTAATAACCATTTTTGTTCCTTATAACTGTTTTTGACTTAAAGATTATTTTATCTGATATTAATATAATCACCCCAGGCTTCTTCGGTTAATATTTCCATGGTATATTTTTTCCATTTTTTCACCGTCAACCTACTTGTACCTTTGACTTTAAGGTGAGTCTCTTGCTGACAGCATGTAGTTGAGTCGTGCTTTTTTATCCATTCTGCTAATCTCTGCCTTTTGACTGAAGAATTTAATCCATTTACATTTAAAGTCACTACTTAAAATATAGGTCTTTCTTCTGCCATTTCACTATGTACCCTTCTAAGTCTTATACCTTTTTTACCACTCACTTCTGTTAAAGCTTACCTTTATATTTATTTACTTTCTTGTGCTGTACCATATTAAGTGCCTTCTCAGTTTTTCTTGACACATTGTCTATCTGTTTTCCTTGTGGTTACCATAGGGTTAAAATTTATTATCTTAAATATATAACAATGATATTTGGTTTGATAGCAACTTAACTTCAATAGCATGCACATATACTTTTCCTATATCCCTCTGTCCCCCTACCTTTTTTTTTACATGTTATCACTTATATCTTTTTACACTGTATGTCCAAAGACTTAGATTTATCATGACTTTTTATGCATTTGCATTTTAGCATCTGTAGGAAGTAAGAGGTAGAATTACATACCAAACAATATAATCCAATAATACTGGCATTTTTAATTCCCCAAATCCTTTACCACAGGTCTTTATTTATTTATTTTTTCTTTGAACCACAGTCTCTTGATTTCAGTCTGAAGAAGTTCCATTATCATTGCTTATAGGGCAGGTCTAGTGGTGATGTACTCCTTTAGTTTTTTTTCTGAGAATGTCTTAATCTTTCTCTCATTTTTGAAATACAGTCTCGCAGGATAAAAAATAGTTGTTTTCCTTCGGGTATTTAAAGTATTTCAACTCACTGCCTTCTTACTTCTATGGTTTCTGATGAGAAATTGGCACTCAATCTTATTGGGCCTCCTTGTTTGTAACACACTGCCTTCCTCATGCAACTTTCTCCCCTTGTCCTTTGAATTTGATAATGTAATCAATAAATTACATAGTTTATTTTTGTTCCTGTTTATCATGTTTGGTGTTCTCTGAGCTTCTTGGATGTGCATATTCATTCTTTTCCTAAGTTTGGGAAGTTCTCTGTTGTTATTTCTTTGAATATTCCTTCTGCTCCTTTTTCTCTTTCTTCTCTTTCTGGGACTACTACAACACATATATTGGTGAACTTGATGGTTTTCCAAATCTGCCTTAGGCTATTTTCTCTTTTAATATATATTTTTTTTCTTTCTGTTCCTCAGCCTGACTCATTTCAAGTATCTTGTCTTCAAGTTCACTGATTCTTTATTCTTTCGGGCTCCAATCTGCTCTTGAAACCCTCCTGGGAATTTTTATTTCAGTTAATGTGGTTTTCAATTCCAGTAGTTCTCTTTGATTCCCTTTTAAAATGCTTGTCTCTTTACTTAAACTCTCATATTGTTCATTCTTTGTTTTCCTGATATCCTGCAGTTCTTTCTCTGTAATTTCCTTCATCTCCTTAAGCATTTTTAAGATAATTTTTAAGATCATTTTTTTAAAGGCATTGTGCGATATGTCCATATTCTCATCTTCATTGGTGTTTTCTGTATTTTTATCATCTTCTTTTGGATGGACCCTCATTTACTGTTTGTTTATTTGTCTTGTTCTCTTGTTACCCACTGTAAATTTTAATATTTGAAAATGTTAACTCTGGGATTTACTCCCTGGGATATCTATTTCTTGATTTTGAAACCAGCTGGTAATGAGACAGAGATTTTCTTGATCAGGATTTTCCCTGTCTTTTTGCACCTCTGTATTGTCCTTGGATTTTGCTTGTTAATTGTTTTGGAGTTCCCCTGTTTACAGGAGTTTGGTTACCCTATCTGTTCCCCAGGCATCAAGCCTCCTTCTCTCTGACATCTAAAGATGGCAGGCCTTCATCCTAGACTGTCTGCTTCTATAGTTTTTCATACTGCTTTCACTGTCTCACATTGCTTTTGCTTCGAAGACAAATTCTGGGAGGAGGACTTCCCAATTTAGTAGTTGCCAACACAAACAGGGCCAGGGACCCAGAAAGGGGGTACAGACCAGCTCTAAATTTTTCTATGGAGGGGGTCAGCAAGGATGCCCAAAACTTCTCCAATGACTCCCCACAGCTGAGCTTTTCTGGCCTGCCTACCAAATGCAGCCCTTTAGGTAACTTTCACCTTCAACCCTGTGGAAGTCCTGTGTCTTTAATTCTCCACTGTCTCCATTCCTGTCGAGGGTGGGTTGAAACAATCGCTGCCCTTAGAGCCAGACTCAGCAATCCAAATTTGCTAATCAAAAGCTGCAATCAATGATTGGCTGTTCTTGGAGAAGAGAATTATGTCCCTTTAGTAGCACCTACCCAGGGCTGGACCCTGAGGTGGCCTGCTGCAAGAATGGGGGATGAGTGCCAGTTGACAACATGGAGAAAGCAATTTACAGTTCTTTACTGTAATTTATCAGCCTCTCCCTCCCTCTCTTCCCTGGATGCCATGCAGTGTTCTAGTCTCTGAAGTTTCAAAAATATTTGTTTCAGACAGTTACTGCCAATTTAATAGTTGTTTTGGTGGAAAGACTGAGTCTTATTGCTGTCTACTCTGCCATCTTCCCTAGAAGTTCCTGCTGATCTGATTTTTTAAAAAAAACTCCTGGAAAGAACCCTGCTTGCAAGTATCATTTCAACTGCATTGTGTGAAATATCCCCATTAATATTCATTTTGTTTGATTTTAATTTATTGTTTTTTTGGAAATCCCTTGTTAAAATTTAGATTTCCCTAGGACTTAGCACATTATTTTACCATCAGTCATTAACACCTTAGAGGAGATTGACACATGAAGGAATAAGTAAAACACAAGTTTATTTTACTAGACAGAGTATACAGACTATAGTTGATAGGAGGAGCCTAGTTTTCATGTTAGGAGGGTGCAAACATTAAGGATGCTGAGATGGTGCCAAATGCAGGTTTTCTTGCTTTGCTGTTTGTACATTCTTATTACCTTCAAATGGGGCCATAAAGAAGGCTTAGGGTAAAGGAACCCATTTAGTTGGAGGAGCTCATAATATGAGGCAAGTGTGGAGTGAATTGCTGTACAGTGTGTCATGGGAACACAGGCTCAGGGCACAACAGAAATTTTCAGCAAATGACCACTTTATTATTTATCTGGGACTAGCACAAAGGGTCTAAAAGAACAAGGGAAGAGATCTCCTTGTGACCAGTCTGCTGGGGTGGCCAAAACTGCTTTGGTTGAGGTCGATAGATGGCAGCTCTCCAACACCACTTCATGTTGGAGAAAATACACAAATCTATACTGTTTGAGTGTGATATTTATCCACTTCAGGAG
>PVKH010019503.1:0-14837 GCA_004027955.1 Chaetophractus vellerosus
AGAACCACTCCCGGTACCAGCTGTTCTAGTCAGGGTTCTCTCGGGAAACAGAATCAACACGAGATCTCTGTTAAAAATATAAGATTTTATAAGAGTCTCTCACGTGGCCGTGGGGATACACAAGTCCAGGTTCCGCTGGCAGGCTGCAAGCCAGGGGCTCCGATGAAAGACTGATGAAGGGTCCTCGATGAGTTTGCTCGGATGAAAGACTGATGAAGGGTCGTCGATGAGTTCCTGGGAGAAGTTCGCTGTCAAAGGAAGAGCTGGGAAATTCTCTCCCAATGTTGAAATCAGTTCCCTTTTATAAGCAGTCAACTGAATGGATAACAGCGTCATCCATTCTTCAGATGCAGATGCTATTAGCCCCAGGCTTGCTGGACCCAACAGCTGGGCACAATTACCTGGCCGAGTTGACACATTAGCCTAGCCATCACAACTACACAAAGAGTGAACCCCAAATTAAACCATCAACTACAGTTAACAGTTCAATTATAAAAATGTGCTACCATCAATTGTAACAAATGTTTCACACAATGCAAGGTGTTAATTATAGGGTGGTATATAGGAATCCTATATTTTATGCATGATTGTTCTATAAACTCACAGCTTCTCTAATAAAGAAAATATTCTTTGGGTGAAATTAAACTTTATAACATCTTTGTGCCATTTAAGTTAAATATCAAGGAAATCACAAACTGAGTATCTTAAAATCCAAAGAAATTAAAATTCCAAATCAAATTACTTTGACCTTAATCCTAGTGATTACAGATAAGTTCACTCAAATCAACCCTTCCACTGGTATCTAAATAATTGGGTAAAGCAACAACAACAAAACCTTCAGTTAATCAACACCCTAACAATGTAGTATTAAACTGCAAGGCTGGACTCTCGGAGAGGGCAAGAGCTCTGGAAGGTGAGCACAGAAGCCTCTTTCCCCTGGGGGCATTTGCCTATCTGACTCAGTGCTTGGAAATCTGACTCACAGGCCAGGGGAACAAAAGCCAAAGACCAGAATATACCAAATGTGGGATGGTGACAAGGAACCCCCAATTTATGCTGGGTCCTTGAAAGGGTATAGATAGGTGCACTAGAATAGTAAGGATGAGCCAGGTGCAAACCTGGTCTCCAGCTGATCCAGGACACCTAAAGCCTTGAAATTTGGATTTAGGTGGCCCCAGATTGTTTATGCCCCCAGGCACTTGGCAGAAGTAATAGCGCATCCTTTCTAGAGGAAGTTACCACCATCCCAGGTGAAAAATTATCTCTGTAAACTAATTGCCTGGCACAAAGTAAAAACTAATCAAGTCCATTGGGAAAAATACATCATGGCTGAGAAACAGTAGGAAAAGAGTATTAACAAAAACAGCCCCACAAAGATTTCAGGTGTTTGAATTATCAGAGAAATTCTAAAACAACTATGTTTCCCCTATTAAAAGAAATAAAAGATCATCTTGGGAAAGTCATCAGGGAACCAGTAGCCATAAAACATGACATGGTGGACTGGAGAAAGAAACACAAACATTCTGGCAAGGCGGTGGTGGATGGTTGTGTTCGTCAAGGATCCAGGTTTCATCAGGCATTGAAAGTGATTGGAGGTATGGCCATACGAGCTGAGATGTGCAGCGAGTAAACTGACGTAGATTGTGACTTCATTCTAGGTTGGATAAGGTGGGAAGTGAAGTCAGAAGGGACCGGTGAGAATGCCTTCAGGGGATTCTCAGTAAACTACATTCCAAGTAATTTCATGCTTCAGGATGAAATTTCCTAGTATTATCTTAAAGAATCCAGGTAGGAGTTGGAGTAGAGGATAAAGACCTGGACACAAAGAGTGTATTATCAGAGCATACAGTTGGATATGGGGAACTGATTGTTTCAGAAGTCTTACTAAGGAATATTTTAATGCACTAAGGAACTATTTAATGTACAAAGGCAGACAGCTGAAAACAACTTTGGGCTGGCTGGCCCAAACTTAGATACAGTGTTTGGCTGTATTGATTACACTGAAGAGTTCAATTGCATGGGAGAAAGCAGGTTTATTATTGAGCTATGATTTGGGACTGGTTGCCAGAATGTCCATTTGTATGCATTTCTCTGAAAATTGAAAAGAGTTGAATAACATAATTGAAGTTGGAGTAATCACCATCATTAGTAAAACCATTATTAATGTATCGCCACAAAAACAGGAAAAAAAATGTTTTCCAAACACAAATTATGTTTTGAGACTGTTACAGAAAACTTCCAGTATAAAGACATAGAAGAAGCTAGAGCAAAAGCTGTTACCAAGGATATCAGCTCTACTCATTTAGATGGTGGCAACAACCACAGAGGGAGAGCCTGCTGTTACTATGCTCATATAATTCATCACCTCTGTCGCTAAAGCTTTTCTACACATTTCATGATTGCATATTTTCATAGAATAACAATCACTCTCCCCTGAGGACTGATTCTGCAATAAACCACTTCCAGTTTTTGTTTTCTTGGGTTGTCATCAAAGAATCCTTCAAATCCCTGAGTCATAATTATTTCCAAACATTTTCAACCCTCATGTTTGAAGAAATAATTCATATCTCCCCTTATACAAATAGTAGCTTATATCCGCAAACCCACTTTTTTCCCTTGCATAATGAGAAACAAAGAGCCTCTGTTTAGGACTGCTGTGAGCTTAGTAGAGAGAAAAGGATCAAAAAGTTTCATGCACAGGAAGGAAATGTCTCTGCAATGCTGTGGCTAAGCTGCTGGCACAGAAGTACACAGCCGAGTCCTTCAGCTCTGCAGACTTGATCTTGAGAGTGGAGTCTACACCTTCGGGCCTCTTTGCAGAAAATCGATCCTTAGGCAACTGTGAATCATCTACTGGGTTTTTATTCTCAAAGTGAACCAGAATCTTCAGGCCTTGTCCCAGCATCTGCTGGTACCAGTAAAGGGTATTGTGGCCAGAAATAGGATCACACCATAAAGCCACAGTCTGTCTTTGCTCTGTAATCTCATATCTGGGGGACTGGGTGACTCCAGCTTCTGTGTGTTCTGTGAGGAGAAAAAGTCAGAATTTGAAAACAGAAAGAAGGAAACGGTGGGAATAATCACTGGGGAAACTCAATATGGAGGTCTTAATGCTTTTAGGACTCACCTGCCCTTAGGAGACTGAGGGCCACCCAGCAGAGGAGCCTGATGCCCATGGTAGGGCCAGGGCAGGAAAGGGAGGTTCACCAGCTCAGGCAGGCTCTTTGTGAGGAGGAGGGACAGCCATTGGGCCTATAAGTCAGATCCCTCAGTGACATCACTGTTCCCGCAAATGCCCACAATCTTGGACACCAATTGTTTTCAGCGAACCTAGAAATTGGTTTAGCATATTTATAGACTGTATAATTTCATTCATGGGGCCTTCCTCATAGGTCCAAGCCTTGGGATCTCTAGACTCAGCTTCTCACTCTATTTGTTTATGTGTCAAAGGAAACTCAAATTTGAGACATTAATTAATAACCTCTTGTCTTATCTGTAATTATCCTTCTTTTTGGATTTTTTCTTTTATTAGGTTCTCCATTCTCCCAGTCATATAGACTAGAAATTACCTTTAGACAAGGTGAAAGCAGGTGTAATTGCTTTCAGATTTATCCTGAAAGCACATTGCACCAGCAGCCATGTTCTAAACTACAAAGGATAAAATTATGCCCTAGGCACATATTCAAGTTGGAAGCTTTTATTCTGTCTGAAGGTCAAAGACCAGTTTCTTCTTGACTTTCATTAATCTTCATAATGCATTATGTACCAAAGCCTTCATTATAGTGCTGCCTGCACTTCTGAGTCACCACTGTAAATGGTAGGTTTTTATATCTTACTACCTAAGGAGGATAAAATACTCTCATCTCTGAAAATACCAGTGTGGATATTATAACAATATAAGTAAAATCAAACAGACCTTCAGGAATCTTAAAAACTTATGCCTGTAGCATAGCGTACAATTTAATTTCATTGGTTAATATCTGGCTTTTTAAAATAGGGCAACATCAGTCACAAACACACTTTCTCTCATTGCCTGAGGGGTGGGGTGTAAAGTGTTGGGGAATTGGAGAAGGTCTTGAAATTTACTATGAGAGAACAAACCAAGGAAATATCTGTTCAGAGACATGCCCATGTCTTTGATAATGGTTCTGAGATATTCTGGCAAATGCCAAAACCCGGGGAAAGCACATCAAGGTTACCAGTGAAGACCTGTAGGTTTAGAAGCATCAGAACTGTCTGCTCCCCTCTTAAGTTCGCTATCATTGAGGAAGAAAAGTAGTGTGGTCTGGGCCCAACTTGTGTTGACACCAGTTGATAACTCCATCATGGAAAGTTAATTTGCATTGAAGTGTCACTACCTGTTCACCCCTGTTAGGGGATCTGGGTGACAGCAGCATTTGAGGTGAATGGAGGCTGAATGGATGAAGACAGGGCCTATCAGTCTACATCCAAAATGCTTGAAACTAGGCATGCCACTTCCAGGAAAGAAATTTCCCATGTGTTCCCAGACTCATCACCTTCCTGGGCAACACAACTGAAGAAATCCATGACAGAATCCATGTCAGGGCAAGAATGGGGCATCCCATTGCCCAGGGCTCTGGGGTGCAGGGAAGGAAAGGCTAGAGTTCCTAGAAATCTGATTCCAGATAAGTACTTTGAAGTACAATGAAGTGTTTCCTCAGGCAATTTGAGACCAAGGCCTATCTGACACTGTCTAGAATCATCTACTCTTCTCTGCTACATTCCCCTTACATCATTCTACACAGCATCTGAGGCACAACTAGGGTGGGTTAGGTTTAGGGTAGAAGTGTCTTCATTTTCCAGCTGCTAAAAAAATATCATACGATGGGTTGGCTTAAATACCATGGGAACGTATCTGCTTTGAGGCTAGATGCTCATTAAAACGATGCTTTCTTCCTGAACACCGTGGCATTCTGAGGCTGGCTGATGGTAGGCCTTGGGGCCCTGGCTTTTCTGTCATATGGCAATGCACAGGGCGATGACTTCTTTCTCTTCTGGCATCCTTTGACTTCCGGTTTGAATTCCTCATGGGTGGCTTTCTCCCTGTGGCCTTCTCTACAAGGCCTCCAGTAATCAGGACCCATCCTGATTCAGTTAGCCACAACTTAACTGAAAGTAACATCAGAAGGTCCTATTTACAATGGGTTCACAACCACAGAATGGGTTAAGATTAAGCACATTTTCTTCTGGGATATTTAATTAAACCTACCACAAGGTACATGCCTGAGTTTCTCTGATATTCTTGCAAGGAACCTGTTCTCTACTTGCATGGGTCTCTGAGCATTCAGGGTAGTTGCTGGGTCTCATCCTTCAACACCGCATGCTGGCTCAGAAGATTATGCTCTCAATTAACCGCTTCAGTTCAGGTTTTACCACTTGGTAAAACCTACCTGAATATTATTAGAGGAAGAAGAGTCTCTGTTTAATACCTCTCATCCTGACTGGCCACTCACAACATTTGCAAACCAGATACTAGCTGTTGGAATGAAGCACATACTTTTCCTTAAAACTCAACTTCTCAGGCAACACTAAGCCCTGTTTCAGAAACATTTGGGTCTCCACAGAACCCCACTGCCTCCTGGTGGCAGATAGTTCACAGTCACTGGGCTGAGAAGGAAGTGGGTTGAGAAGATCTTCTGCTTTAACTTCGATACTATCTACATTAAAATCAGGGTTAACCTCTGCCTGTGTGTTTGAGAGATTGGGAACAAATCCTCCTGGTGCCATATGCTCCATTGTCTTGCTAAATCCTCCCTCCTCATTACACAATTATATATTGTCCAATCATAGTTTGGGTCAAACATTTTTCTTCCTTTGTTTACATTCAGTCAACCTTCCAAAGTTTTGACCACCCTGGAATGCTCCAAATCTCTTGACAAAGTTTGAGAAAACTGCCCTTTATATTTGCTATAAGGCCTCTTGGTATTCACTGTGGGATATTTTGGGGTCATCTCAGAGACACAGAGCTACTTTGTCCTCAAACTATAAACTTTCTTTGCTTCTTTTGAAATTTCTTTTTCATCATGGCCTGTCTCCAATGGAAAATACCCTATGAGGTTAAAAAAGACCTTACCTTAGGCATTTATTTTGTGGTAATTATAGATTATTTCAGCTATTAAAATTTATATAGCAAACACCCCTCATCAGACTGAAATAATGCCAACATTTTGGCATCTTTATTTAGAAATTTTTATTCAATTTTTTAATTTGCAGGAAAAGAGACCCTATAGGATAGTTGAAAGAATAGTAAAACAAATGATATTAAAATGTACAGCAGTATACCAACTGTTGGCATTTTGTAGCATTTGCTTTATCTCTATCTGTCTATTTTACCTTTAATTTCGGAAACATTTTACCCCTAATGATTCAATATGTCTCTCCTAGTAAAATGTGTGTTTTTCTTCATAATCACAAATACTATTACTGCATTCAAGAAATTTAACACTAATATATTATTATCTAACATATATTCCATATCCAAATTTCTCCAGTTGTCCCAAAAAGGTCTTTGTAGATTTTTATTTTTTTCCAGGACAAAATCAAAGATCATGTGTTTAATTTGGTTGTCATGTATCTTTAGTCACCTTTAAACTAGACAGCTCCCTGACCAAGTTACTATCTTTTTAATTTTTCATGACTGATATTTTGAAGAGTTCATGCCAACTTACTGGTAAAATGACTCACAATCAGAACTTTTCTGATTGTTTCTTTATTATTAAAGGTTAAGCATTTTGGCAACTATACACCAAGATGATATTTACCACTGCAACACATCAAGAGTATGTAATGTCTTTTTTTCATTTTATTAGAGAAGTTGAGGGTTTACAGAAAAATTATGCATAAAATTCAGGATTCCCCTATACCACCCCACCACCAACACCTTGCATTGGTATAGAACATTTGTTGCAATTGATGATAGCACATTTTTAAAATTGTGCTATTAATTAAAGACCATGGTTTAACTTAGTATCACTGTCTGTGTAGTATAGTCCCATGGATTTATTTTTAAATTTTTATTCTGTTATCATGTATACAATCTGACATTTCCCCTTTTAATCATATTCAGATATGTATTTCAGTGCAGTTAATTGCATTCACAATGTGCTACCATCACTACCATCCGTTACCAAAATATTTCCACCAATATAAATAGGAACCCTGTATGTTTTAAACCTTAACTTCCCATTTGCTATCCCCACCCCATCACTGGTCACCTCTATTCTAGATTCTGATGCTAGGAGTGTGCTTATTCTAATTGTTTCAAATCAGTGAAATTATACAATATTTGTCCTTTTTTGTCTAGCTTATTTCACTCAACCTGATGTCTTCAAGGTTCATCCATGTTGCTGCCTGTATCAGGATATCATTCTTATTTTGGCTGAATAATATTCCATTTACACATATATCACATTTTATTTATCCATTCATCAGTTGATGGACACTTGGGTTGCTTCCATCTTTCTGCAATTTTCAACAATGCTGCTATGAACATTAATGTGCAAGTATCTGTTCAAGTCCCTGCTTTCAATTATTTGGGGTATATACCTAGTAGTGGGATTGCTGGGTCATATAGCAGTCCTACTTATCTTTCTGATGAACTGCCAAACTATCTGCCACAGTGGCTGTACCGTTTTACATTCTCACTAGCAATGAATGGGTGTTCCTATTTCTTCACGTCCTCTGAAACACTTGTTCTTTTCTGTTTGTTTTTTTTAATAGTGGCCATTCTAATGGGTTGAAATGGAATCTCATTGTGGTTCTGATTTGCATTTCCCTGATGGCCAATGATGCCAAGCATCTTTTCATGTGCTTTCTAGTCATTTGTATATCTTCTTTGGACAGATGTCTGTTCAAGTCTTTTGCCCATTTATAAATTAGGATGTTTGTCTTTTTGTTGTTGAGTTGAAGTATTTCTTTATATATACTGAATATTAATCCTTTATTGGACATATGGCTTGCAAATATTTTCTCCCATTGTGTAGTTGTCTTTTTATATTCAGGATAAAATCCTTTGAGGAACAAAAATTTTTAATTTACTTTAATGAGATCCCATTTATCTATTTTTTCCTTTTGTTGCTTATGCTTTGGGTGTAAAGTCTAAAAAACCATTGCCAAACACAGGGTCCTGAAGATGCATCATGCAATAAAAGTTTTTGAAAGTTTCATTGAATATTTCAAACATCTGGGAACAAATTATGTAGTAACCATTTTGACTAGTTTTTGCCTGAATAAACACAAAATGTTGCAAGTCAACACAGAGGCAAGCTTTGTTGCAATAACATCTGCTGACCAGAGCCCAAAGCAGCACACACTTCCAACAAGGGAAACGGGAAATGGGAGGCTCCATAAAAAGCCAAATGCCACCCCTGTGCGGCTCTCTACACATAGACATGCCATAATCGCAAGTCTGCCTGGAATCAGAAGGCAGAAGCTTTCAGGCTGTGAAGTGTCAGACACAGCCTCTGCCAAGGCCAACTCTCCCTTGGAGGATTTTTTAGAGCCCCACTTTTAAAAAATTCCAGAATCCCAAGCACTTGCAGTTGTACTAGGAGTTGCAAAATTTCACGTAGTCTACTCCTTAAAACCTGCCTGTTTCTGGCACTAATAATGGAAGCACAGTTTTGATACCTTTAAGAATTCAACTTCACTCTCTAGCCAAAGTATTTTTGCTAGTGTTTTATTGAGGATTTTCCCATCTACATTTACCAAAGATATCAGTCTACAGCCTTCTTTTTTCATGGTATTTTTATCTAGCTTTGGTATGAGGGAGATGTAGACTTGTAGAATGATTTAGGGAGTTTTCACTCCTCTTCAATTTTTCGGAAGAGTTTGAGCAGAATTTGAGTTAAATATTCTTAGAAAATTGTGTACAATTTCCCTGTGAAGCCATCTGGTTGGGCTTTTCTTTGTTAGGAGTTTTTTGATTACTGATTCTCTCTCTTTACTAGTAATTGGTTTGTTGAGAACTTGTATTTCTTCCTGAGTCAATGTAGTTAGTTTGTGTGCTTCTAAGAATGTGTCCATTTCATCTAGTTTATCTAATTTATTAGCATACAGTTGTTCACAGTGTCCACTAACAGTCCTTATTTCAATAATGTTGGTAGTAATGTCAGCATTTTCATTTCTGATATTTGTTATTTGTATCCCCTCTCTTTTTTTCTTTGTCAGTCTAGCTAAATGTCTTTCAATTTTATCGATCTTTTCAAAGAACAAACTTTTGGTTTTGTTGATTCTCTCTATTGGGGTTTTTTTTTTTCCCTGTTTCATTTATTTCCCCTCTAATACTTATTTCTTTCCTTTTGCTCACTTTGAGTTTAGTTTGCTCTTCTTTTTCTGGTTTCTCCAGTTTTGAGGGTAGGTTTCTAATTTGAAATCTTTCTCCTCCTTTTCAATAGGCTTTTATTATTTCAAATTTTTAAAAACAATGATGCATATCATAGAGGATACCCATACATCACCCTACCACCAACACGTTACATTATTTGACACATTTGTTACAAATGATGAAAGAACATCATCATAATATTACTGCTATCTATAATTTATAGCTTTTATTTGGAGAATTTTCCCAAAAACCATCCTATTATTAGCACTATGTATTAATATTGTATATTTGTTACATTTCATGAGAGAACATTCTCATGTACTGTTAATCACAGTCCATCATTCACCATGGGGCTCACTGTGTTCCAGTCCCCTGCCTTCTACAATCTATCCAAAGTATATACTCAGTGGCTCCCAGTTTCATCAGAGTTGTGCTGTCATCAGCACAGTCTATTTCAAAATATTTTCATTACTACAAAAGGAAAAAATCCCATACCCTCTTATATAACCTCCAACATTGATCCTTAAAATTAATATATTACCTTCTTTGCCATTGCTGTAAAAATACTGCAATATTATTATTGACTGTAGTCTGTATATTACATTAGTTGTATTTTCCTATGGGTCTCCATATTCTTAACTCCTTGTAATAGAGGAACATTCTTTTATTTGTAATATTAACTACAATCATAATCTACCACTAAAAGCACTATGTTATACAGTTCCTAGATTATCCTCTAGCTTTATTTCAATTGACATCAACCTCCCTAGACTATCCCTTTTCAGCCATATTCATATTTATAAATTGGTATTGTTAGTTATACTCACTATAATGTGCTACCATCAACTCTATCCTTTTCTACACATTTACAATCCACCTTATTAAATATTCTACACACATTCAGCATCAGCTCTCCCTTTTCAACCCAAATTCTTCTAGTAATTTATACTCTAGAGTTTAACTTCACAAGTTTATTCATCATATTTAGTTGATATTAGTGAGACCGTACAATATTTGTCCTTTTGTGTCTGGCTTATTTCACTCAACATAATGTTCTTAAGGTCCATCCATGTTGTCATATGCATCCCGATTTCATCTCTTCTTAGAGCTGAATAGTATTCCATCATATATCTGTACCACATTTTCTTTATCCATTCATCTGTTGATGGACACTTGGGTTGTTTCCATCTTTTAGCAGTTGTGAATAATGCTGCTATTAACATTGGTGTGCAAATGTCTGTTTGCATTGTTGCTTTCAGTTGTTCTGAATTTCTTCCTAGTAGCGGGATTGCCGGATCATATGGCAGTTCTATATTTAGGCTTCTTGAGGAACCATCAAACAGTCTTCCACTGAGGCTGCACTATTTTGCATTCCCACCAACAGTGAATTGTCCCAATTTATCTTCATACCTTCCAGCACTTGTAGTTTTCTGTTGTTGTTGGTTTTTTGTTTTTGCTTTTGTTTTATAATGGCCATACTGTAAGGTATGAAATGATTTCCCATTGTAGTTTTGCTCTGCATTTTCTTAATAGTTAGTGATATTTAGCATCTTTTCATGTGCTTTTTAGCCATTTGTATTTATTCTTTGGAAAAATGTCTGTTCAAGTCTATTGCCCATTTTTTTAAATTGAGTTGCTTGTCTTTTTATCATGGAGTGGTATGATCTTTTTATATAACATGGAGATCAAAACTTTAGTAGATATGTGGTTTCTGAACGTTTTCTCTCATTGAGTAGGCTGCCTTTTCACCTTCTTAATAAAGTCATTTGAAGTGCAAAAGAGTGTAATTTTAAGGAGGTCCTCTCTATCCATTTTTTCTTTCATTGTTCATAATTTGGATGTAAGGTTTAAGAAACCACTGCATACCACAAGATCTCAAATATGTTTCCCTACATTTTCTTCTAGGAGTTTTATGGTCCTAACTTTTATATTTAGGTCTTGATCTATTTTGAGTTAATTTTTGTATAAGGTGTGAGAGAGAAGTCCTCTTTCTTTCTTTTAGCTATGGATATCCAGTTATTCTAACACCATTTTCTGAATAGACTATTCTGACCCAACTGGGTGGATTTGACAGCTTTGTCAAATATCATTTGATCATAGATAAGAGGGTCTATTTATGAATTCTTGATTCAGTTCCATTGGTCAATATGTCTATCTTTATGCCATTACCATGCTGTTTTTATCACTATAGCTAAGTAATATGCTTTAAAGTCAAGAAGTGAGAGTCCTTCAACTTTGTTCTTTTTAAAGATAGTTTTAGCTATTTGGGGGCAATTACCCTTCCAAATAAATTTGATAATTGACATTTTCATTTCTGCAAAATGACTGTTGGGATTTTTATTGGGATTTCATTGAATCTGTAAATCAGTTTGGGTAGAATTGACATCTTAACTATATTTAGTCTTCCAATTCATAACACAGAATGTCCTTCCATTTATTTAGGTCCTCTTTGGTTTCTTTTAGCAATGGTTTGTAGTTTTCAGAGCGCAGGTTATTTATGAACTTGGTTAAGTTTATTCCTAAATATTGGTTTCTTTTAATCACTGTCGTAAATGGGATTTTCTTTTCTGAGTTCCTCCTCAGATTATTTATCAGTAGTGTGTTGAAACACTACTGATTTTTGCATATTAATCTTGTATCCCACTGTATTGCTGAACTTGTCTATTCATTCTAGTACTTTGTTGTGGTTTTTTTGGATTTTCTACATATAGGAACATATGATCAGTAAAATAACAAAACTTTTACTTCTTCCTTTCCTGAGTACTTTTTGTTGTTGTTGTTACATATCCCTCCCCTTTTCTGCTTGCTCTTGCTGTGTGTTCATTTTTTGCGTTCTTCTATGTCTGCTTTGTCTCCTCCTGCTGTGATGACGTGCCAAGTCAGCTCACTGCGCAGGCAGCCTGCCCCGCTTGTGGGCGGGTTTGCTTCTGTTCCCAGGCGGCTTTTTTGTTCTGTACATGGGTGGCTTTGCTCCATTCGCAGGTGGCTTTGCTCCGTTCGCAGGCGGCTCGCCCTGCCCATGGCAGCTTTTGCCCTGCCCGTGGTGGCTTTGCCGTGCCCGTGGTGGCTTTTTGCCCTGCCCATGGCGGCTCTGCCCTACCCATGGTGGCTTTGCCTTCTCAGGCGGTCTGCCCACTCGGAGAGGTCCCCAGGAACCGAACCTGGGGCCTCCCATGTGGTGTACTGGAGCCCTATGCCCTGGGCTATACAGCCAGCCCCCCTGAGTACTTTTTATTTCTTTTTATTGCCTTATTGCTCTAGCTAGAACTTCTAGCACAATATTGAATAGCATTGATGACAGTGGACATCCTTGTCTTGTTCCTGATCTCATCGAGAAAGATTTCAGTCTTTCCCCCTTAAGTATAATGTCAGCTGTGGGTTTTTCATATGCATACTTTACCACATTGAGAAAGTTTCCTTCTACGCCTGTGTTTTGGAGTGTTTTTTTTTTAAATTAAGAATAGATGCTGTATTTTGTCAAATGTTTTTTCTGCATAAATCAAGACAATCATGTGATTTTTCTTCTTCAATTTATTAATGTGGTGTTGAACCACCCTCACATACTAGGGATAAAACCAATTTGATCATAGTAAATAATTCTTTGTATGTGCTTTTGGATTCAGTTAGAAAATATTGTTGAGGATTTTTGCATCTATATTCATTAAGAAATTGGTGTGTAATATTATTTTTTTTGTATTATATTTATCTGGTTTAGGTAGTGGGGTCATGTTGGCTTCATAGAATGAGTTTGGTAGCATTCACTCCTGTTCAAGTTTTTTGGAAGAATTTGAGCATGGTTAGTATTAGAACTTCTTTGAATGATTGGTAGAATTCACCTGTGAAGCCATCTGGTCCTGGGCTTTTCATCTTTGGGAGATTTTTTATGACAATTTCAATCTCTTTATTTGTGATTAGTTTGTTGAAGTCTTCTATTTTTTCTAACATCAGTGTGGGTTGTTCGTGTGTCTCTAGGAATTTCTTCACTTCATCTACCTTGTCTCATGTGTTGGCTTAGAGTTGTTCATACTACCCTGTTGTGATCTCTTTTATTTCTGCAGGGTCCAGTGGTAATGTTACCCCTCTCATTTCTGATTTTATTTATTTGCATCTTCTCTCTTTTTTCCTTTGCCAGTCTAGCTAACAGTTTGTTGATTTTGTTGATCTTCTCAAAGAACCAAATTTTGATTTTGACTTTATTTTTTGTTGTTGTTCTCAATTTCATTTATTTCTACTCTGATCTTTGTTGCTTCTTTCCTTCAGCTTGGTTTGGGATTAGTTTGTTCTTCTTTTTCTAGTTCCTCCAGGTATGCAGTTAAGTTCTCGGTTTTAGCTCTTTCTTCTTTTTTAATGTAAGCATTGAGGGTATAAATTTCCCTCTCAGCACTGCCTTCACTGTATATCATTGGTTTTGAAATATTGTGTTTTCTTTTCCATTTGTCTTCAAGATATTTACTGATTTCTCTTGGAATTTCTTCTTTTTTCCACTAAAATTTTTAAATATTGTGTTGTTTACTCTCCATTTATTTGTGAATTTTCCTTTTTTCTGCCTATTATTGATTTTGGGCTTCATTCTATTTTGATCAGAGAAAGTGCTTTGTAGAATTTCAATCTTTTAAAATGTATTGAGATCTGTCTTGTGACCCAATATATCATCTATCCTGGAGAAGGATCTTTGGGTGCTTCAAGAGAATGTATATCCTGCTTTTTGGGGCTACAATGTTCTGTGTATGTCTGTTAGGTTTAGCCATTTATCATATTATTCAAGCTCTCTGTTTCCTTATTTATCCTCTGTCCAGATGCTCTATCCAATGCTGAGAGTGGTGTATTGAAGCCTCCAACAATTATTGTAGAGACATCTATTTCTTCCTTCAGTTTTGCCAGTGTTTGGTTCATGTATTTTGGAGCACCCAGATTAGGTACATAAATATATATTATAGCTATTTCTTCTTGGTGACTTGCCCCTTTTAAAAATATATAATGATTTTCTTCATCTCTTATAACAGTTTTACATTTGAAATCTATTTTCACTGATATTAGTATCACTAGTCCAGATATTTTATGGTTACTATTTGCATTGAATATCTCTTTCCAAACTTTCACTTTCATCCTGATTGTGTCCATGCATCTGAGGTGAGTCTTTTGTAGACAGTATAGAGATTGTTCATATATATTTTTTAAATCCATTCTGTCAGTCTATGTCATTGACAGGGGAGTTCAATCCATTAATGTTCAATGTTATTACTGTAAAGGCATTACATACTTTGTCCATTTCATCCTTTGTCTTTCTTTTGTCATTGTTTTGGTCAGCCAAAGGTGTGCCTTTTGAAATATATCAAATATTGGTCGGTCTTCATAAAGGGTATTTATTTGGGGTAGAAGCTTACAGTTACCAGGCCACAAAGCATAAAGTTCTTCCCTCACCCAAGTCCACGTGTTGGAATAAGATGGCTGCCGACGTCTCCAGGGTTCAGGCTTCCAGGTTCCTCTGTTC
>PVKH010019504.1:0-14835 GCA_004027955.1 Chaetophractus vellerosus
TAAAAATAACTTTCATTGTAGTTACATTAAAAAGTTCAGGTTTTCAATAAAAGCACAAGCCAAAAAAGAAACAAAGTGGACTTCATTTAAATGAAAAAACTTTTGATCATCAAGGGACATTGATTTATCAAGAAAATAAAAAGAGGGGCCGGCTCGATAGCCCGGTGGATAGGGCGCCGGCATACCACATGGGAGGCCCCGGGTTCGATTCCCGGGGACCTCTCCTAGCGGGCAGACCGCCTTGAGAAGGGCAAGCCGCCATGGGTGGGCCGGAGCCGCCGTGGGCAGGGCAAGGAGCTGCCACGGACATGGCAAGAGCCGCCACGGGCAGGGCAGGTCGCCCGCGGATGGAGCGCAGCCAGCCACCCGCAAACTGAAAGCCGGCCGTGAACGGACGCAGAGACCGCCCACAAGCGGGAAAAGCCGCTCCTGTGCAGTGACCACTCTCGGCGCGTCGTCGCAGTGGGGGGAAGGGGAGATACGTAATAAAATAAATAAATCTTAAAAAAAAAGAAAAGAAAGACAACCTAAAGAATAGGGGGAAGTAGTTCCAAATCATATATCTGCTAATGCATTATATGTAAAGAACCCCTACAACCCAGCAGCAATAAAAAAAGACAATACTCCAATTAAAAAGTGGGCCAAGGACTTGAAAAGACATTTCTCCCAAGAATGATATACAAATGGCCAATAAGCACCTGAAAAGATACTCAACATCATTAGTCACCAGACAAATGCAAACCCAAACCACCGAGAGACTCTTCACAGCGAGGAGGAATGACACTACCAGAGGACAGCGCAGCACCGTGCCGGCAACGCCGCGGAGAAACGGAAGCACTTGTGCAGTACTGGTGGGGGTGTAGCGTGGCGCAGCTGCCGTGGAACACAGACGGGCAGTTCCTCAGAAGGTGGAACACAGAGTGACCTTAAGACCAGGAGTTCCGCTCCCGGGTGTCCACCCGGAAGGCCTGACAACAGGCCTCAGACAGATCACTGGTCACCAGTGTTCACAGCAGCCAAGGGTGGAGGCAAACCAAGCGCCCGGCAGCAGGTGCAGGGGTGCATTCAGTCAAAATAAAGCACATACACAATGGAATAATTCAGCACCAAAAGAACGGAGTTCTTGCACAAGCTAAAGCACGGATGAACTTCGATAACATTATTCTAAGTATAATAAGCCAGGATACAAAAGGCCACATACTGTATGATGTCACTTATATGAACTGCCTAGACCAGGCAAATTCACCGACACCGAAAGCAAATGAGAGCTTCTGGGGCTGGGGGTAAGGGACATATGGGTTTCTTTTTGAGGCAAAGAAAAAGTTGTGGAAATAGTGGTGATGGTAGCACAACATTGTGAATGTAATTAATGCTTTTGAACTGTACACTTAAAAATGGTTAAAATGAAAAATGTAATACATACTTTACCAGAATACTAAACATCATTAAAAAATAGTTTAGGTTTCCTTCTAAACCATTTAAAGGATTACAAATAACTTTAAATCGTTAAATTTGTAGCCATAGTTTTGCTTCTAACTATCATAATTAACCCTGAATTGTTGTTTACTTCTAATGATCATAACTCACCTATGAGAAACTGCTCCCCAAGCACCATGCTTATTTGTGAGAATATTAAGAATCTTCTGTCTGAGCTGATTGGCAGTAACGTGGTCGCGGTGCTTAGCCGCGCTGATAAGATGGTCACACATCTTCTCTTCCTCTCTTCTATCAGCAGCGTATTGGGCACACTGTGACTGCAAGACATACAGACAATGCATGATTTAAAACCCTCTATGTTGTATCAGTAAGGACTCATAGCTAATGGATTAAAGGACAATTCATCAGGGAGAAAACTCAAATAACATCATCTTTTGATGGTTTGTTCTAAAGTATGCATATAGTTCCCTTTCAAACTGGTAAAGATGTGTCCTTACAATGTGTTTATACGTAAAGCATATGTAAAAGAATGTGGACACTGTTAATTAAAGTAATTAATGATTTTTAGGGTTCCTTCCGATTCTGAAAATTTGATTTTAAAGTATTTCAAAATATAATTTTAGAAACACAAACGGTTTACTAAAAATGTAAATCTACTTGAATTTTAACCACTATGTTATATCTCACTTAAAATAGAGAGTTTTGTTCCTGACAGTATACTTTTCCATTTCATGAATGATAATGTGGTGTAGAAGCAGAAGCACTCGTTTAGGAATTGAGACCTGGATTTTAATTCCAACTTTATGCAAATTCCTGTTTTTGATTATGCTCAGTTTTATATTTGCAAAATGAGATGCTAAGACAAGGTCTTCTCTGTGATCCCTCCAACTCTAAAATGTGATGTGTTCAAAGGGTCTCATAAGAATGACGTATTTATTATCTCCCCCATTTCCACAGTCATCAGCTGTGTTGTCAGCTAGCTATACGTGTGCTCTTTGGTGTTGGCAGTATATCTGGTCAATGGATCCCTTTGGGCATAAAACTGTTCAATATGAAGAAAAATATGAAGCGTGATTGTTTTGGGGATAATAATTTTTGTATAATGTAGCTTGACTATAAATTTCAACGTTAGCAAGTATGTAATACAGGTCAAATAACTAGGAAGGAAAAAGCTTCCATAATATGAGAACTCACATATTAACAAGTTCACATTTATCACTGTGTAAAACCCATCTCATGGAAGGAGTGAGCACACACCTTTCCATCCACCTACTGCTAGGCTACTGCTGCAAGCCATCTCATCTGGAGGACTCACCCCTCAGGAGTTCAAGAAGGATTAACTCATTTTCCAACTTATCTTTCTGTACAGGGAATCACCAATTAGTACAATGATCTGCCTCAGTAATGAGCTTAATATTTCATTAGCTCATTGGAGAATAAAATTAAATTTTCATTTTTCTTCCTTAACAATTACACTGGTTAACTAAAAAAAAACTTAACTGTGAAGGTCCCATTGCAAACTAAGTACAACTGTTCTCCTAATTACAGGCTGAGATGGGGAGAGACATTCTTCAAAAATTCCTAATGAAAAAACCATGTTCTCCACAAAATCTGTTTCAGTTTAAAAAGGCCCAGGGTGTGGCATGCTGTAAACATGGAGAGCTGCAGAGCCACAGCAATGAATTTACTCAACAGATGTAGCCTAAAAAGAGCAGAAGTAACGCCTGGGTTAAGAACACACCCTGTACTCATCTGGCAACTCTGACAGTGCTCTGAGGTTTAGCCCGAGTTGGTACCATGCTTTGCATGCACACAGTCACCACGCCGCCCTGCGGCCCCCCAGCTGAGTGTCCCTGACAGGGGTGTGCTCATCTTCACGGGGTGGGCGGAGGGGAACTCTTCCTCGTTTTGCAGGGGACAATAAGGACCAAAGACTCCTTAGGAGGCAGTGAGGAAGCGAGCGTTAGGAAGCACTGTCCTTAGCATATCTGCATCCTGCTTAACTACACGCTACCACTTTTAACTCATACCTAGCTATTCGAACACCCACCTGAAGTGTTTTTCTATGATGAACACTGATTTGTTTATATCCCCACAAATTATCCTGATTTTCTTCGTGGAAATAAGACTGAATCAAAGCTGACTCTGCAGGGAATATGGTTAAAATTCTAAATCTTATTTACTAACAGAAATGGAAAGCTAATTGAATATTCTTATTTAAAAGTCCTGACATATCTTATATGAAAGCATATGCTTCAAAGAATGGATAACTCAATCTTTCCTCCTCATCCAGGTTACTGTGGGATACCTTGATTAATATCCAACGTTATTTACTGTTGAAGCGATATGAAAGTTCACTTTGACAAACGCTTAACTGTAAATACACTTTTATCAAAGCTTAAAATCTCTTTTTATTTTTCAAAATAATATTGTTGAAATTCCATATGACAAGTGTCTGCGGTTTCACCATGCAAAATGAAGTAGAGGTTACAGGTATTCAAAGTAGCAATGGGTATCAGGCCACCTCAATATTTCTGAAACCAATTTTATTCTGTTAATTAAATGAAGTGAAATACTGAAAAAAAATTAATAAACTTAAAATATTGAAATTAGGAGATATGTTGAATTGAGGCAATACAGATAATGGCAAATAATTACTAAAATGCTAGAAATATATAATAACATTCTAAAATTATTTTGAAAATTATTAGTAGGGAATATATAGTAGTTCAAAATTATTTTTGTACATAAAATAGAAATAAATGGTAGTTTATTCCCCACTCAGGTTACTAAGGATTTTTAAACCATTATATTTCTATATATATATCACATAATAGCAATACTTCTGTAGTCAACAAAATCTCAATTATCAAAATAAAACATTAACTAAACTGATCTTAAGCAGCTCTAAAGGCAGACAGTTTACTAAGCAGAATACTGAATACTTGGCAAAACTGAGTTTCTTCATAAAGCCACAGTTACACCCACATGCACCCAGTGGTATGTAGAACTCACCGGAGTGCTGCATTATAAAACTTCATCTGCCTTTACTCTTAGAGTACATTCGCAGAGTCCTGTGGGCTCCCAACTAGCGAGGCAAGTGCAAAGGGATTTCTCAAAATTTTAAATGATGTGAAAATGAACTAGTGTTCTGCATTTGACTCACCAAACCCTTTTAAACACAGGGACTGCAATGGCTTTGGTGAAATTTTCCCTTTAAAAACAAAACTTCTTATATAAGGTTACATATGGGTGACGACTGACTTAAAACAAAAAAATAGAACTCCCCAAATCGACTCTCAAAACCTCACCTCGAACTCTGCATGTTTGTGTACATCCTCAGCTCGCTGTCTGTTCAAAATAAACTCAGCTTCGTTTGCAACACGAACTATATGGTCTTTCATAGCGTGGCACAATAATCTGAAAAGAAAAGGACCTTTGAAATTATTGTTCCTAACAGCTTCGGTTAGCCCAACTTTTTCAATAATAAACTTTCAAGACTGCAAATATCAGTTTTGCATGAAACCTAAACAAAGTTAAATGATAAAATTATTAATATTTTTTGAATTATAACATGAAATTTGAAATACAGAAATATGCCATACAACTGTTACAGCAATGCCTCTGTTATAGGCAGTATATCTTGTGAACGAGTTAACTCAATAAAGTTAGTTTAGCAAGGATTTTAGATGGAGTGTTTTAAAATGGTTAAACAACAGAATTCACTACCTTGGAAGTAAATTTTCACACAGAGGCCAATGGTCATATATCAGGAAATCTATGGACTACAGTTTTACACTAATTATTATAGGTGTTATGACTAAATGATGTCTAAAAGTCCTTTAAATGCTAACACTGTAAGTTCTAAGATGGAATCACAGTGAAATAAAGTTTAAAAATTTGGGGAAAAATAAGTTTTTAATAATACATATTGATTTAAACAAGTTTAATAATAAATACAGTAAAAAAACTCTCTACATCCCCTATCCACTAACTCCAACCTGAACAGGTAACCACTTGTTATCGTTTCTTGCACGTGTTTTCAGAAAATTATAAAATTATACACATATCACGCTAACTCTATTCCTTTTTTCCCACTTTTTACACTAGTGTTGGTATATCATAGTCTGCTCAGTGCCCAGCTTTTTAAAGTGAACAATGTATCCTGGAGTCTTTTCCTGTGCACGCACAGAGCACGTCCTCAAAACTTCTCCATAACCTGTGGCAGGGGGTATTTCCAAAGATGGCCACAACGCGGCTCCCTCCACATCCTCTCTTGCAGTGGCACTGTCGCTGCCCCGTCAAGAAGTGGCACCATTTCCTTCTCCTCTTGTACCTGGGTTGCACTGTGACCTCGGCAGAAGTGACGCCACCTGACTCCAGAGGCAGGATCAGAAGAGGCCTTGCAGTATCTGCCTTTCTTTCTGGAAAGTCCTGCAATGTGGAAGCCGTGCTCCAGGAGAGGAGAGGGGTGCAGGCTCCAGGTGCAGCTGAGCTCCCAGCCCAAAGCCAACTCCAGGTAATTGCAGCCCAGACAACCCCGCATAGAGCAAAGAGTTACTCGGCTGAGCCCATGAGAGAGGAAAGACAGTGGTTGTCCTAAACCACGTTGCGTGGACACAGGAGAGTTTAAATAACCAGTCCCCACTCATGGTCACTGAGGTTGTTTCTAAACTTCCGCTATCCTTAAAAATGCTGCAATAAATAAGCTAGTTCATGTGCCGTTTTGTACACGTGCAGATCTATCTACAGGATAAATTCCCAGAGTAGGGACTGCCTAGAGATAGGGTAAATAAATGCCTTTATAATTCCAAGAGATTTGGTCAAATGCAGTCAAAGCATTGGTTTCCACAGGGGCACATTCTTGTTTCCTGAATTTCAAAATGAGATTATTTAAAGGTGATTTAAATAACATTATATAAAATAAAGTAAGAGGCCATATAAATCATATTCAAATAACCATTGGACATCAGAAATGGTATACAACAAAACAGTCAATTCGTTTTACCATTTCATGTTCACTTATTTTTATCTCCTTACAAGGAGCAAAGTGCAAATTTACAGTGTAGGTTTCTGGGCAGATGTCCCTTCTCAACAAGAAGATGAAGGCATTTTTCAGGGAGTCCCTTCCACCTGTGGCTCACAGGCTCGCGTCCTCCGTCTTCCAACACAGAACATCAGTTCTCCCCAGGCTTTGTTCCTTTCGATCAGCTTTTCTTCTTGACACACTCTTCAGGCTGGGTTTTGGTGCTTAGGTTTTGGTCCTCCTCTTTTCCTTCCTACTAGCTCCTCTCCAGCTGCCTCTATGCCTTTGGCTGCTTTTTAGAAGGTGTGCTGCATGGCCGGTCACTGCTGGCTGTTCAATGCTATTTTTCTGATGATTTTGTCTGCTTGTAGATTCAACTCTCATTCTCCTGCTATTTTTTTCCAACCCTCTTCCCACAGTTTGCCAGGGCTGCATTTACAACCACCAACCTAGATAACAGAACAACCCCTCATATATAACATTTTTCAAACTGAATGCACCTTTCTCTCAAAATGTGTTCCTCCTGATCATTCCTATTACTCTAAATGGCATCCACATTTTCTAGTCGCCCAGACTCCAAATCTCAGTTATTTTGGCCTCCTTGTTCTCTTGTACGCAGTTAGTGGTCAAGTCCAGTTCACGCTGTTAATTCTCGTGCTTCCTTCCCTCCTACTTCCACTGCCATCCTATGGGTGGGGAATGCCCCTGCTTGCTGCCTGGGCTATCTAATGCACAGGCCCAGCCGCACCACGTTCCCGGGACAGCTGTGGGTGCTGTCTCGTTTCCTACCAAACTTGTGACCTTCTCAGTAAGAAATGTGCTGTTATCAAGGATCTGGCTCGAATATGCCTTGTCAGCTGAACCAACCAGGGTTCCTCTGTATTCCTTTGTATGCATATTCCAAACTGGACTTAATTTGTCACTTCATTTCTGGCCTGAATTCATTCAGCAAACAATCAGTACATGTCTAACTCTGTCGGACACTGTGCTAAACCCTGGGGGTGGAAACGTGATCAGGACGCAAACCTTCCCCTGCTTAAGCCACGTTACCTATTTACTTAGCAGCTGCTAACTGAGGTCCATAATGTTTATACAGCACACCTGCTTCCAGAAAGAACCCGCAGGCACGTACCATCACATTCTTTATAAAACATGAGAAAATAGGGCTAAGAAAAATTTAGTACCTTGCCCCAGATCATAAATTTTATTGTTCTTATAATTTCATATATTGCGCTGATCTTCATAAATAACAGTATTTCCTAAAATAAAGCTTTTAAATCATGTTTAGTTCTGCCATCTTCCTTGGTGTGGCATTCTGACACTAATTTTTTCATTCTGTCAATAAAAACAATGATTAGGCATTAGTTTCAATCTCTTAAGGTTTTTTTTGCAGTAATTTATTGTGTGAAAAATTCAATGGTATTTGAAAAGTTAACTTCAAATCATTCAGGGTTCTTCTTAAATGGCAAGCTCATAATATAGTTCCAATTCTTTTTCCTATGACATTTTTAAAATTCAATTTTAATACTCATATTCATTCATTCATTCATTCTCCAGTTTTTCTCTCCCTAGATTTTAATCAAGAGTACTATATTCAAGATTCCCATTATTTTCATTGACTGTTATTGGAATAAATCTTTTTTTTTCTTACTTGCTCAAGTTGTCATTTTTTTTTTTTTTGGTTACATATCCCCCACTTTCTGCGTGCTCTTGCTGTGTTCATTTCTCTGTGTTCTTCTGTACCTGCTCTGTCTCCCCCCGCCGCGGCGACGCGCCGAGCCAGGTCACCGCACAGGCGGCTCTGCCCCGCTTGTGGGAGGGTCTGCTTCCGTTCCCGGGTGGCTTTTTTTTTTTTTGCTCCATTCGCAGGCAGCTTTGCTCCGTTCCCATGAGGCTCGCCCTGCCCATGGCGGCTTTTTGCCCTGCCCCCAGTGGCTCTGCCCCGCCCACGGCGGCTTTGCCTTCTCAGGCGGTCTGCCCGCTCGGAGAGGTCCCCGGGAAATGAACCCGGGGCCTCCCATGTGGTGTACCAGCGCCCTATCCACTGGACTATACAGCTGGCCCCATGTTGTCATTAATTTCAGTCAGAATGGGCCAGGTTGAACTTCATTTTAATTCTTATATTTTTTAAATAAAAACTCATAGTAATTGGTTCTATCTATATTCCTTACCACATTTTATCTACCCATGGCAAAGTTGTCTTCTTCACTGATAAATAAGTATAAGCAAAAGAAAAACATATTATGATGTGTCCTGATATTTCCAAATTATTGACTAAATACGGTTTTTAAAATGCATATGTCTAACTGTACTGAATTTATTTGTTCTTTGTTCTCTCTAATGTATTAATATTGAATTACATAGTACTAAAAATACCTCCCCACCCAATTAAATTTGCGATATGTATGTGGCATCGTCCACATAAAACTGGCAGGTGAGTGATCTGTTTATTTCAAGGCAGTAAGGTAAATTCTGAACAGCACTGAATTCAAGATAGTTCACAACGAAAATCTTTCCAAAACCCATGTCTGGTCTGATGTAGCTTTAACTGCACGATAATGAGACCCAGCTTAAATGACTGATCTGTCACCTTAGGCCCAGGGGATCGGTCCTGGCAGCACGGCAGAGGCGCTTCTAGGATCCTACACGACACTAGGATCCGTGGAGAAACTATCCGCAAACACAAAGCAGGACTCTCTCTCATCACTTCAGAGGGACCCGGTCACATTCCAATGGGAATCCTGCCTAGTTTTCAACTCAAAGCTTTGCGACAGCCTATATCAGTAAAAGAATTCAAAGGTTTAGAGGATCTATTAGAAACCACAATGCTTGGGGGGTGGGGGAAGGCCTAAATTCCTCACTAAGTAATGTGGAGAGCAAACAATCATGCAGAAAGTCTTAACTGAAGGAGCTGGAAAAATAAAAGAAATTAAAGAAAGACTACAACATAACTCAGAACAAAAACTTTTGAGGAAATCTCTGGCCTACGCTGCGTAGACAAGTCTTCAAAAGACAGATGTGCAGCACTGGAGCATTCAATTCAGTGGTGCTGGGTGTCTGTTTTGTGATGAAGCCTGCAGAAGGCCGGAAAGAAATCTAATATGGCAAATTAGTGCAAAATATATAACTTAAATAGATTAACAGAAGACAGCAGGAAGGCAGAGGCTCACAGCCTGCCTGGTTAATAGGTAGAACTCTCAGGAACAAAGCAGTGGGCTGACAAAGCACAGAAGGGGTGCAACAAAAATCTCTTCATACAACAGAGAAATTGGATCAATTATCTCTAATTCTGTCTTCCTGTCTCCTTACTCAAGTCATGTATCCACTGAAGTATGCTGTTTTCTTTACATGATTAGAAGGCATCTTCCTATCTAACTCTAGATGACCTCATCATCCATGTGGAAAACCACTCAACACAGAAGCTCACAATTCTTTGACCTTTTAACTCCACTGATCTCCAATTCTACTTCACTTTAAAAAAAATCACTTCACAAGCCGGAACCGACTTCCCTTCTTAAATCTTCCAGCTCCAACATTCTACTCTCTAATCAAAACCACCTCACTATGAATTTTAGGAGGTTATTTATTTTCTGGAAATCTCATTTCGTTTAAATTTTAATGGTATAATGTTTTGATAGCTTTCTCATTATCTATTCTAATTTCTGTTTTACCTATAATTATGCCCCATTTTTCTTCTTTTCATCGGTTGTTTGTGTTTCTTCTATTTTGTTCTCGATCAGTCTTGGGAGAGACTCCCTATTTTACTACTTTTCTTTAAAGATTACACTTTTGTCTTTGCAAAGCCTCTCTACTGTATCTCATTTTTCTAATTCACTGATTTCTATACTGCTCTTTAGTGTCAACTCCATTCTACTTTCCAAAGTTTTTTTTTTGTTATTTTCCTAATATGGATAGTCTAATTCTACTTGGACACATATTTCATTAATTTCAGGTCTTTTCTCTAACATATGCTTTTTAAAGTATACATTCAAGTTCCAGATTCCTTGCATTCCAAAAATTTTGGTTTCGGTCCAAACATTATCACTCAATTTTTTTTGAAATATAAGATATTTGGACATTTTCAAAAATTCAATAATAATGGTAATGTTTTATATATAATATTTTTGTTTTCCTTGTCTTCAAATATAAATGTGCCATGGTCAGATATCACGGGATGCATCATACCAATTCTTTAAAACCTCATGAGGAGAATGCCAGGAAGACAGCATCGGAGTAGGCGGGCAGGGCTCAGCTCACTTACAAAAGCAATGGAGCAAGGGCCAAAGTCTGTTCAAGGAAACTGCTTTGGGGGTCAGCAGACCAGGACAGTGCTATGCAACCCCCAGGAGGGCAAGAGACAGAGCGACAAAGAATCCAAAACAACAAACGTGAGTTACCAAATGCCCACGGTGGCTGGGAAGGGCTCCCACCCCCCACCCCCCACCCTAGACATTAAGCCTGGATAAAACCCCTGGCTCATTGCAGCCGTCTGAGAGGGGAACAGGCATCTTCTTCCCTGTCAGCGGTTAGAAGGGAAGAGGGAGGGTGAGTTGGAGTGCAGAGAGCAGTTTTTCTTCATTGAATTTGGCCAGCACAGCCTGCTTTGAATCTTGGCTCTGGTCATACCAGAAAAACGAGAAAGAGGAAGCTGGAAAAAAAACACCTCTGTGGAAAGATCCTCCACAGAGGTGAGCACCACCTGCTGGCTGGCCAGGAAACTGCAAGGAGAAAAACTACTTTTAGGTCTCTCTTTAGCCCCAAATCCTGGGGGGGGAAGTCTGCAATTTTGATAACTTCAGCTGGGCAATTTTAAAGATTCAGAATAAGTTGAACCAAAAATCAAAGAAGCGCTGTGGGGAACAAAACAAAAACAAAAACAAAAACAAAAACAAAACTAGGCAAGAGGGAGAAACTGACCATCAGAGTAAAATCACCAACATATTCAGATGCCCACACATCATCAAAAAAATTACAAGCCATACTAGGAAACAGGAAGAGATGGCCCAGCCAAAGGAACAAACCAAATATCCTGATGAAATACAGGATTTAAGACAATTAATCAACAACAACCAAACAAATCTCATAAATCAATTCAAAGAACTAAAGGAAAATATGGCTAAAGAGATAAAGGATGTTAAAAAACATAAAGAACAATTTGAAATCCGGCTATATTAGTCAGCCAAAGGGGTGCCTTTGTAAAATACCAGAAACTGGTTGGTCTTTATAAAGGGTATTTATTTGGGGTAGACGCTTACAGTTACCAGGCCAGAAAGCATAAGTTTCTTCTCTCACCAAAGTCCATTGCCATGTGTTAGAGCAAGACAGCTGCTGATGTTTGCCATGGTTCAGGCTTCTTGGGCTCCTTTCTTCCCAGGGCTACGTTTCTCTCTGGGCTTAGTATCTCCACTTCCTCCACAAGGTCAGCTATAGACTATTAGGGGAACAGCTCACTTCTCTTCACTTGGGGCATTCTCTTCAACATCAGAACTGTTTCTCAAAAACTGCTTCTCAAATCTGCTCCCTCTTTCCCTTGCCTTGCCTTTTGTATTGGATTCCCCAACCCACCAAGGGGTGGGGCTCAATGCCCTCCTGACATGGCCCAGTCAACGCCCTAATCACAACTTAATCATGCCCAGATTAACAGATCAGTTTACAAGCATGATTCAATATCAATTTTTGGAATTCATACTTATATCAAACTACCAAATGGCTACACTGCAAAGAAAGTAACAGAGCTCTGGGAATTAAAGACACAATGGATGAGATTAAACATATATCAGAGGAACATAAGAGCAGATTTGAATTGCTTGAAGACAGAATTAGTGATTTCGAGAACAGAACATCCTAACTGGGAAAGACAGAAGAAAAGAAAGAGAAAAGAATGGGGAAAAAAATGGTACAAGGTCTCAGGGAATTTAATTACAGCGCAAAATACATAAACGTATGTGTTATCAGTGTCCCAGAAGGAGAAGAGAATGGAAAAGGGGCAGAAAGAATATCTGAGGAAATAATGACTGAAAACCTTCCAATCCTTATGAAATACATAAATATCAATATCCAAGAAAGATAACACACTGTAAAATTAATAATTCCAAACAGACATACTCCAAGACACATACTATTGAGAATGACAAATATCAGAGATAAAGGTAGATTCCGAAAGCAGCAAGAGTACCACATACAAGAGAGCCTCAATAAGATTAAGTGGTGAGCTCTCATCACAAACCATGGAGGCAAGAAAAAAGTGGTATGATGTATTTAAGGGACAGAAAGAGTAAAACTGCTAGCCAAGAATTCTGTATCTGGCAACACTGTCCTTCAAAAATGAGGATGAGTTTAAAGCCTTCATAGACAAACAAAAACAGAGAGTATATTACCAAAAGACCACAATTACATGAGATACTACAGGGAGTGCTGCAGCCTGAAAGAAAAAACAAGGGTGGTAGATGTGGAGAAGCGTGTAGAAATGAAGATTATTAGAGAGGGTAAATTAAAGGGTAAAAAGACAGACAATAGTAAGATATGACAAAGAAAGACAAAGGACAAAATAGATAAAGTAAGTAATGCCTTTACAGTAATAACATCGAATGTTAATGTTGTGAACTCCCCAATCAAAAGACACAAACTGACAGAATGTATAAAAAAATATGAGCCTTCTATATTCTTTCTACAAGAGACTCGCCTCAGGGGCCGGCTGGATAGCCCAGTGGATAGGGCGCTGGCATACCACATGGGAGGCCCCGGGTTCAGTTCCCGGGGACCTCTCCTAGCGGGCAGACCGCCTTGAGAATGGCAAGCCGCCATGGGCGGGCCAGAGCCGCCGTGGGCAGGGCAAAAAGCTGCCACGGACAAGGCAAAAGCCGCCGTGGGCAGGGCAGGTCGCCCACGAATGGAGCGCAGCCAGCCACCCGCGAACTGAGAGCTGGCCATGAATGGAAGCAGAAGCCGCCCACAAGCGGGGAAAGCCGCGCCTGCGCAGTGACCAGTCTCGGCGCGTCGCCGCAGCGGGGGGGAGGGGAGATATGTAATAAAATAAATAAATCTTTAAAAAAAAAAAAGAGAGACTCGCCTCAGATGTAAAGACACAACCAGCTTGAAAGTGAAAGGCTGGAAAAAGATATTCCACACAAACAGCAACCAAAAAAGAGCTGAAGTAGTGATACTAATATCAGACAAAATAGATTTTAAATGCAAAAGCATTATAGGGGATGAAGAAGATCATTATGTATTTTAACAAAAGGAGCAATTCACCCGGAAGAAATAAATATTAAATATTTATGGCACCTAACCTGGTACCCCAAGAAACCTGAGGCACACACTGGCAAAACTGAAGGGAGAAACAGATCTGTCTACAATAATAGCTGGAGATGTCAACACACCACTCGCAGAATTGGAAAGAACATCTGCACAGAGGATAAAGAAACAGAGAGCTTGAATAACATAAGTGAACTAGACCTTACAGACATTCATAGAGCATTACACCCCAAAGCAGCATGATATACATTCTTTTCAAGCACTCAGAGATCCTTCTCCAGAATAGACCATATGTTGGGTCACAAGGCAGTCTCAACAAATTTAAAAAGATTGAAATTATACAAAACACTTTATCTGATCATAATGGTTCATTCCATTAATGAAAATCATTAATGAACAGAAACAGGAAAATTCATAAATATATAGAGATTAAACAGCACACTCAATCAGTGGGTCAAAAAAAACTGCAAAAGAATTCAGCAAATACGTTGGGATGAATGAAAATAAGAGCACAACATCTCAAAACCTATGGGAAAGCGCAAAGACAGTGCTGAGATGGAAATTTATAGCCCTCAAGGCTTACATTAAAAAAGAAGAAAGAGTTAAAATTGAAGCTTTAACTGAACACAATGTAGACAAGTTGGACAAATTCCTAGAACCACGAGACCACCCAACACTGATGGAAGAAAAAAATAGAGGACGTCAATGAACCAATCACAAGTAGAGATTGGAATAGTCATCAAAAACCTCCCAAAGATAAAAAGCCCAGGACCAGATGGCTTCACAGGTGAACTCTACCAATCATTCAAAGGTAATCCAGTAACAATCTTGCTTAAACCCTTCCAAAACGTTGAACAGGAAAGAACACTATCAAACTCATTTATTTTTTTGTTGTTGTTACATATCCCCCCCTTTCTGCTTGTTCTTGCTGTGTTCATTTTTGCGTTCTTCTGTGTCTGCTTTGTCTCCCCATGTTGAGGCGACTTGCCGAGTCAGCTCACCGCACGGGTGGCTTGCCCTGCTCGCGGGCGGCTCTGCTCTGTTCGCGGGCGACTTGCCCTGCCCATGGTGGTTTTGCCCTGCCCGTGGCGACTCTGCCCCGCCCACGGGGCTTGCCC